>JAQQAE010013060.1:0-12902 GCA_029823295.1 Pseudamia nigra | reverse complement strand
AATAATTCTGTTGAACTACAATTCAAAAGCAATGTCTGATTTTCATTGGTAAATTTTCATAAAATTTTTATTTATTACTTCTTTTGTCAGATTCAAGTTATTTCTGTGACCGTTGTGGGTTTTTCTGTCATTAACAGAGGGGTACCAACAATTTTGTCCATGTCTGTATCAATCAGTGCAGTTGACCGCTCTAGTGCTGTACATCATTTAAAGCTTGAAGTATGACATATGAACATACTGAGCTGCAGTTTTTAAATGAGTGCTTATGAAACAGCAATGTCTCACTAGAGGAACACATCTATGGCAGTACAGGCTTATATGTTCATGATTACATGGCTCTATCAGTATAATGTGAAATGAAATTAAACATATGCGATGAATCTGGCTTCAAATCATCACCTCACCATCTGCGTTGCCAATTTCATCTCCAAAATGTTTGTGCGTAAGGATCATAGTTTACGTACCGGTGCAAACATTCTCACGCCAAGTTTGTTATTATAAATGACAACGTGTTCGTAGTGATTTATAAATCACAACGTGTGCGTAGGGATTTATAAATCACAACGTGTGCGTAGGAAGTGGCGTGCGCCTACTGTTTCAGACCCTAAAACAGGGTCTGAAACAGTAGGAGTGAAGTAGAGGTTAAGTATTTATGTATTCTTAAAACTAAACTCCATTAATCACAATGTCAAAATTCTAATGACTCATGAGTTGCCGATTCACAGCTGCAGGGTGTGACAATAAAATGAAGGATAAAACCGAGCACAGAGCTGAAGCAGAAGACAAAACAAATCAAGTCAGTAGGGAAATCTAAAGAGCAAAACGACATTAACACAAAGAATGTGAAGAGACAGAGGAGGACCAGAGTGAGGCCAGATGATAGATTAGTGAGGAAAAGAGGAGATGGCCCCATCTTCAGTGTGTAAGAGATGTGGTTTTAGTTGTTAGGGAGGAAATACACACAGGAATGCTGGTACTCATCATTATCATATGATTATTGAAAACCACATATCTCTGTTAAAAATCACTGTAATGGAGTACCCTATTTATATGTTTAATACTGAATAACAGCATGTAGCACGATGTGAGTGCATTTCAACCTACTGTTCAAACTGCACGGTATGTTGAAGTTAAGGTTTCAACATGTAATTGCCAACTGTGAAACTCTTGAGGAAAATTCACACGTTTCAGAGAATTCAGAAAAAGAAATCAGATATTAGCCAAATTGAAAAGAAAATCAAGGTTTTCACAGTAGCAATCCCTGTTAACGCAAAATGACTAACATGTGAATTAGAGATTTGAAAAAAATAATGCCCAATGTACAACTGACAACTGATGCTTTCTAACTAAAACTACATTTGTGCTCATAAGTTTACACCACACTGGCAAATATTCTACCCTTAAATTTTAGCTTGCTAATACAGACCCAAGTTGACACATGCTTGTTTAAATGGCTATTAAGTGTAACTGTCCACACCTGTGACTTGTTGACCTGTAATTAGTGTCTTGTTTATAAAAAGTCAGCGAGTCTCTCAGTTTTTGGCAGAACCCTGCATATTTCATCCACTGTTACATAGACTTTGCTGTACTTTGAGTATAATGTATAAGATAAGCACAGTTGGGAATGTTACTTTCAAAATTTTATATATTACATATTACTGGTTACTTGCATTGTTTCTTTACTTTGTGTAGAATAATGAGCAAGTGATTACTTTTTACTTTCACCAAAATAAACACTGAGTACAAGGTATTATAAAATGGAAGCATGCAATATTCAGTCATGGAAAATAACCACAGCTAAGTACTACTCTCATTGTATACAATGTATAAGGAGGTAAGATACTACAAGCATTAACAGTGATCAGTTTGAATTTTGAGCAATTGATTTCTCAATATGTATCTTTTAAGACTAATTGAGAGAAATGACCAAAATACAAATTCTCTTTTATTTATGGTAAAGCTTTTGTTCTGACCATTAATGCAAATTTCTGCATATTTAATTTAACAGTATGTTACTATTTGTGTGTTTAATCATAAAAATCAGATACAACTTGCAGTAGTCTTATTGTAACTAGGGATGATTTATGGTTATATTTCTTTTAATGTTTTCACCTGTATCCTTTTAATCTTCAAGTACATGAACTTTCAATGCAAAGTTTCGTTAAATGTCTTCTGAAAATGTTTTTTTCTCTTACGTCCATATATTTTTATGGAGATGTATTATTTTAGGTACAGCTTTACTTAAATATTTCCAGATGGGTGACAATGACAACCATGACAATCCCTCTGCAAACACAACTGACTGAAGTATGAATCAGTTACCGCACACACCACCACGTCTCAAATGATCTGTGAAAATTTGTTTAAAACTTCACTACACGCTTACAACATTAGGGTTTTTTAACCTTGTCATTTATTTGAACAGGGACTTTGCCCACAAGCTTCTCTAACACAATTCAACTGTAGAACGTGGCCATGTGGTTCTTAGAGCATACTCAGCTGCCTTCTCACTTCTTCTGTGTCAAACATCTTTCGTCTTTCATCATTTAGGTCTGCTCAGCTCACACCATTATCCTCCACCTGTTTTTCCTGCTTGTAGCACATGTTGGTTTAGCCACTAGTTTCATGTTTCCATGCACTCTTTCAAGGCGTTTCTTGAGGTTACATGTGGTATTGTTAGCCATCCCTCAGCTTCCCACCGACACATAAAGTGAACCTTACCTAACCTTAACCTGCGAGATTCTTATTTTTTAATCAAAGAAACTAAAAATAGTGGGAGTATAACCACTTTGAAAATGTGGATTCCTCTGCTGCTGTCATGTTGTTGTCTCCAAAATCAAAACCACCTGTTTTTTTTATTTACAGCAGGTGCCAGCCAACAAACTTGTTCTTCGGTGGATGTTTTAGCTGTGACACAGGCCAACAACTGATTTTGGTTTGTAAAGCATTACTGGACATAGCAAGTGTAATAATATTACCAGAATTTAATGCGTAAGGCAGTATATTACTCCATTAGTGCCTCAAAGTAATATATTACTGTAACAAGTTGACTTGGTAATGGGTTATCCCCAACTCTGAATATAAGTGTAATAATGTTCATCAGCCACAACTAATCACAAAAGAGTACAAACTGTCATTGATGCTAAAGCGGGCAATACACCATATAAATAAGGGTATGCAAAGTTCTGAACAGGGAGCATCTCAGAATTTTCTGTACCGTTCTATTTTGTTTCATGATGGTGCTATTTTGAGATGCCTCATAGTTTCATTTGAATCCCATTTAAAATAAAAGAAATATGTGTGGCCTGTTTTCTTTGAAGAATGGTACATATTTTACAAATTCTGCAAGGGTATGTAAACTTATGAGCACAACTGTGTACAAAAAAGGCACAATGAACAGGAAGAGATATTTCCAACGATACCTTCATCCCTGGAGTAATCTTCCCCAGAATGTGGTTCAAACAAGTAATCCCCTGTGGCGAGTTCAAAGGCCTGAAGAAAAGATACAGAAAAATAAACATCATAAACTTAAGAATTTACAAACTAGGGTAGATGAAGGGACATATTTACTGCTATTTAAGACATGCGCTTTTTGATGTTTGATTATTGTCTTATACAACTATACAATTTTAATCTGTATATATCAATTACAATAATATTAGGTGACACAGGACTAAAACTGTAGTGACAGAGTCTTTGCAAAAAATGATTGGAAAGAAATTTGTTTTAATGAAACAGTGGCAAATGGGACAGCAGGGTTGGTATTGACAAAATACAAAAATACTTGTGGCCAACAGTGGTACCCCTCAGCCTCCTAGCAGTACAATTCCTAATTGGTTCTGGTTTTGCTGAACTGTTATAGATAACAATATGTACTGTATTTTCCGGACTATACATCGCACTTTTTTTTAAAGTCTGGCTAGGGATGCGACACATACACCTGAGCGACTAATATACAAAATATTTCACGTGTTCGTTGTTTTCACACTGACAGCCGCAAGAGGGCACTCTAGGTTTGTGTACCTGCATCTGCCGCACCTGTATCACTGACAATTTAAAATGTAAACATTACTGGTAACAACCATACCTGCCATCATCCCTGGAGGCTTAACCAAAGTACTCCAGCCACTTGACATCTCGGTGAACCAGAGCTTTAAGGCAGTTTTGCGTCGCCTGTGGGAGCAGTGGATGATGGATGGAGAGCACAGTTTAACAGCAACCAGGAAGATGCACCATGCAACTTTCCTGTAAGTCATTGGATGGATCGACAAGGCATGGACTTAAGTGACAAGCGAGACCATCCTGTTGGGATTCAGAAAGGCCGGAATAATTGCAAATGAAACTGATGCTGAGTCTGACGGCAGAGGACGAAGCAGTGCGTCGTCTACCTCCGGAGTTGGCAGAGTTCTTCAGAAGGACACCGACGAAGAATTTCAAGGATTTAGCAATTAGGAGTGAGATTATGAGTTTGATTAACTTGATTTATTATGTTCTTTATGCTATAGTCATGTGAATAACTGTTAATAAGTTACGTTAACATACAAGACACCTATTCAGCCTGTTGTTGTCTATTCTATTATTACTATAACTTGCCTTTCAAGATAAAATGTCTGATCTTGGTGTCAGATTTTGTAAAATAAATTTCCCCCAAAAAATGCGACCTGCAGTCCAGTGCAACTAATACACGTTTTTTTCTTCTTCGTTATGCATCTTTTGGCTTGTGTGACTAAAACTCAGGAGCGACATATCATCCGGAAAATACGGTAATCAAATAATACATTATGATTGTGGAAGTTGACAAGTTAGAGTTTCACTGAAGATGGCTGAAAAAAAAATCATTCACTCCTAGGAATAATGAAAGAATGTGACATAAGCAATTTAATGTATGGCATTAATTCAAAAAGGCTCTGCAATTTCCTTCTTGAGTTATCACATTCACAACGTTCTCAGAAAATCTGACCTCTGACTTTGACATCAGGACCAGAGAATTTCAAAGTCATTTGAGATTTTTCATAGATACAAATACAGTGCAAGTTTGAGAAGCTGACATTATTTTCCTTCTTGAGTTATCATGCTCACAAGGTTTTTAGAAAATTTGTCCTTTGACCTCAAGGTCAATGTCTCTCAAATTTGAACTCATCTAAAATTTTTAATTGATGCAACAATTTGAAAAGCCTACATGGTTTTCTACTTGAGTTATGGAGTAATGTCATCAGCTTGTCGAGGGCAGTACCCCATTAACCTTTCTAGGCTGAAGGGTAAAAAGGAAAAAAAAAAAAAAAAAAAAAAAAAAAACGTGCCACACTGACTAATACAAATCTTGATTTTTTAAAAAAAAAAGTTTTTAAAAATTGTTGTTTCACATAGTGAGAGGACTTTAAAAATGCTATCACACAGATTGGAACAGGAGGAAAATGGTCAACTGAAATAATCAGCTAATGGCAGGCACATTTCTACACACTACTTCCTGACAAACAAATTAAAGTTACAGTACACCACACTCTGCACCAGGGATTGATGCAGTCTCTCACCATGCAGGCTGTACTCCATATATCAGCTGGTGTGCTGTATCCAGCACCAATAAGTACCTCTAGGGACCGGTACTGTCGTGTCTGGATATCTTCTGTAAAATGCTTGTGCTAAAAAAGGAGATAGAAAAATGAAAGAAACACATTCATGAACACAATATAAAATTATCTGTGTATTATCAAACAAAAGACTGCAAAATGTTTTCATTTAGGCAGAGAAATGATACCGAACATGCTAGAGTGCCTCATCCCTAATCAGGAAATCCCTTAGGTCATTAGCAGACTACTCACCACCCAGCAGGCATTTCCCAAATCTGCAATCTTGACCTTGATCTTGTCTGCATTGACTGGCTCAAGGGGGTTAACTAGCAGGGATCCTGCTGGTAGCTTGCCTACATCAGAGCAGTGAGACACAAAGACAGAGGCAGGAGACAAGACCAGACCAAAGATTTAATGAAAGAAGAGTCAATCAACATTAATATGAACCATTAATAAGCAACAGCTGAGAGGAGAGTTTAAATTCCTGACGAACCATTTCTTAGGCTTTCCTGGGTTCTGTACTGACGACAGTCAGGCCTGTCCTCTTCATCTTCCTGACAAATGCTTTGCTCAAGCGCTCCTTCCTCTAGTCCAGCAGGAAGGTGTCTTTCTGTCACCCCGCTGCAGGGAGCACCAGTATCAGTCTCAAAGTCCAGCTCCTTGAGGTCAACTGAATCCACACCATTGCAGATAGGGTGTACAGGCGATTTCTGGTGTGGCTCGTCATGACTGGCACATTTTTCTGTGGGCTCTGCATTTCCATTGTGTTGGTCTTCGTCCCTCAATTGGGCCTGTTCTACTTCTATATGGCCATTGCAGTTCACTTCTGGCAGTCCTGGTCCCATCCTGATGTGGTCTGCACTTACACTGCACCCTTAGAATACCAGAAGAAAAAACACTCAAAAATGCACTATTTTTCTATGTGATATCTTTAAAAATACAAAAAGCGTACACTCTCCGTTGACAGTATAGAAGATGTTTATTGACTATAAAAGTGATGTAAAATGAAGAGCAGTGAGCAATACAGATTTTTCTGTAGTTTATCTGAAGAAGCACAAGGGGGCATGTTTTAATAGAAATCTGGACCCACTGAATGAACTTTAATAAATAACTGAAGAGATATTAGATTTGTCTTTCTAGATTTCCACCTGAATTGAACTGTTGTATTTATTTTGAAATTTAAGTGTGTACCCTGTGTCTGGGATTTTGACTACTTACCACCCTCTGTTTCATCGTTCTCCAAGTCTTGAAAAGAAATCTGTCTGAGAGGAGCACAAGCTCTTCCTTTGGGAGACTGTGGGTCCTCTTCATCATCATCTTCTTCATCTCGAGGCTCCGTGGTCTTTTCCATCTCTTCCAGATCCATGATGCACTTCTCCAGAAGTTCCGCCTGACGCTTCTGCTTCTTTTTCAACTTTTTCTTCTTATTCTTGGACATTTTTACTGTCTGTCAGAGAATGACACAGCAAATAGAAGAACAATCCTATTAATTAGCTTTAATTGTGTGATACATAGGTAATAAAAGATTGGTATGGTAATAGAGAATTTTAAGATACCTGTTTCGGTGCAGGCGCTGTGCTTACTGAAAAAAGAAATTGTTATGAGTAAAAACTGTCAACCTGAGCTCATAAATAAACATATAACACATGCATTTATGTTTCATACTTGCTGAACCAGAGGGAGGTGGTGCTCCAGCCCTCTGCCACTCTGTGGCTTCTGCTGCAAGTCTCCTCACATAAGGCTCATCAACACTCATTAGAATGTTCTCTGGCTTGATATCTGTATGAATGATCTGACACTTTGAGTGCAGGTAGTCGAGGCCTTGTAAAACCTAAAAAACAAAAAGAGGGGAAACAAAATAACTAGTTCACTTCGTATGAGACAGTAATGCTCTGGGAATGGACATGAGCAAACAAAGAATAAAGTGACTAGCAATTACAAAAGAAAATCATGTAGAGTTAATTATTCAAGAATACCAAAGTTGTGATACCGCTTATCACAAGGTAGGGTATTGGAATTCATTAAATATATCTGGACCTGCACTCTTAACTGTATTGTAGTCATAATCACAGTATCAGCCTGTGAAATTACATAATCACAAAACGCTACAATTTAAAGGTTCGGAAAGGTCCGTGTTAGGAAGATTACTCTGCTTTTTTGTTAATTTTTTTTTGCAAAATTTAGCTTTTTCCAATCATATTTTTAATATTTTGGTGCATTTTTTTATTCAAGTGATAATTTTTGTCCTATTTGTTCATTTTAGTGATAATCTTTTGTTACTTTTTATGACATTTTAATCCCAGTTTTAAATTGAATTGAAGCCAGAAATACATCACCAAAAATGAAAATATTCTCTTTCCAAGTAAACATTTTTGGATGTGAAATGAAGCGCTGAGGTAAAGAGATGCACTTACACACCATTGTCCCAAAAACCTTCAACAGACAGTACAGTTTGCATCTTAAGCCTTTCCAGGTGATGGTTGTAACCACAATTGTTACTGTGAAGCCATCCATCCATCTTCTACCCCTTAAGCCTCGCAAGGGTCAGGGGGGTGCTGGAGCCTATCCCAGCTGACTTGGGGCGAAGGCATGGTACACCCTGGATGAGTCGCCAGTTCATCGCAGGGCTCACACAGAGACAGACAACCATTCACGCTCACATTCATGCCTATGGACAATTTAGAGTGACCAATTCACCTAATCCCTAGTGCATGTTTTTGGTTGCGGGTGGAAGCCGGAGTACCCGGAGAGAACCCATGCAGACACGGGGAGAACATGCAAACTCCACACAGAAAGACCCTGCCACCCGGCATTGGGATAGAACCCAGGACCTTCTAGCTGTGATGCATGAGTGCTACCCACTGCCACTTTAAAGCCATTCATCATTGATCTTTATCCTGTTTGAATAATGAGCAGGCTGGCAGCAAGATCTCCGTTTAATGATACAGAGTTGCTGTATTATTTAAATGTGAGAGGCAAAAACAGGAGCATTGTGTATAGCTTTTAAATGTCTTTAATATATTTTAAAAGTGAAAGACCCCTGTTACACTGGTGCTTTTTTACAAGCTCAACAGTGACAGAATTCTAACTGGTTTCCATATCCCACTGGACCTGGGGGACAAAGAACCTACCTCTGGTTAACTAAGGTCAACTACGATATGAATGAACATGCATCAAAAGCAGGGGGAAGCAGTCATCACCACAAAAGAGGTGTGAAACTGTGGTTTCATGTTACCTGTCGTATGATACTCTTCACACATGGCAGGGGCAGCCCCTGATAATTGGACTTTATGATCCACTTTAATAAGTGATGTCCCAACACCTCAAATACCATGCAAACATCTGAGCACTGCAGTTAAGGTAGAACCAAACACTAATTGTACACAAAAATTTAAAAAACAATTGGAATACAATTAATTTAACCTACTGAGACTTTCCACATTCATCTATATAAAGCATGGTATGATTTGAAATAGAAGAGGAGAGGTCAAACAAGTGCAAACAACGTTAGTGCATCTCAAATTACAGCTACAACTATCCCCTGTGGTATTTGTGGGATCTTCCCCAGCTTAGGTGGTAGGAGGAGGAAGGCTGTTTGAGGCACGCAAGGCACCATCCAGGGCACACATCACCTGTTGTTTACACTCATACTCCAATACAGCTATGTGATACCTAAAAATTAAGAAGCTGTTGTCTTTCCATTAGGAAGCAAATAAAACAGACAGAAAACCTCTCACAAAAGGAACCAAGAAGCATTAATGCAATATGGCAGCAAAAAGATACGAGTTCCATTGACACCAGAGATCTTGAAGTCATCCAGCAACTGGACCACCTTCTCCCGGTTTGGATCATCAGGGTCTGAGTTTCTTACCTTGAACACAGGAAATGGAGCAACACAAGAAGGATTTACATATATTAATGGCAGACAAAGACAGGCCAACATACTTGTCTCAGTCAGCAGTCATGTGATACTTATTCTGGACATACAGTGACACTGCTTATAACATGAAGGTCAAATCGATCACTATGTAGTAAATTGTAACCACTGAACCTTTAAAATTGCAGTGATTGATTTTCTTCTTGCCATTATTGAGCAAAAAGCTCGTAATTACCTTTCAGTATATTGTAATTCAAGTGATCTGAAAAGGAACAACTCTGCTCACTTCTGCTTTCAGACTGGTAGGAGGGTTAAATAAGAGAAATTACCAAGTGCTATTCAGATTGTTCAGACACACAACTTTTCCACAAGCACTTTCCACTATACAGTATTTCTATCATGCTGAATATGTAAGCTTTTGAATTTTGTGCTCATAAATCTATATGCGCTCATTGTACTCATCTACTTTGTGATCATTCAACTTGGGATCCAACCCATGTACTAATGTCTAAAAAAAAAAAAACCGTGAAAAGTATAAGTTATAACAAATCACGTATAAAATGACAAATCATAACAGAGGTGTTTTTGTTCCTTTTTTTGTACATGTATGAACCCTAAACAATGTGTCTGCAGTACAAATGGTTTATTTAGATCACTTCATTTTACAGAATCTGCTGTGACAAATTATCACCACTACTTACAGATCGAAGAAGTTTTATTTCATCCACCGCTGTTTCCGTGTAGTGCTCTGCACTCTTTACCACCTTCATTGCAACAAACCTCTTCACCCTGCAACCACACAGAAAGTGACATTCACTGGCAGGAAACACTGAACACAACCGTTCCTCAGTCAGCTGTGACCTGAATCCTTCATTTAAAGCAATATATTTTAGAGAGACAATGTACTGAAGTTTTATTCATACTGGATATCCCAGGCAAGCCACACAGTGGAGAAGTGCCCCCAGCCCAGTTTACGAATGACATGGTATTTTCCATTGTAAAGGTCTCCTACTTTCACATGATGGTAGCCACCTAGAAGAAGGGAAACACACAGTGTTTAGAACATCCAACAACCAGAACACAATCAGCACATTGCAACGAAAATGCAAATGAATACACAGCTGTCACAGCCACAAACTCTTTGATTACAGTCTCATAGTTACATTTCAAAGCAAAACTGTGACTTGGACATCTGTTTATTAATCATGAATCTTGTTATACAAAGTGTGTTTGTCAACATACTGAACAGAACAAGGCTCACCTTTACAATAGTCATTGGGATCCTCCTGCTCCTCATCATCAGACCCAAGAATCTCCTCAGTTTCCTCTGGTTCCTGGGGTGAAGCTTCTTGCTGCTGTGGCAGCAGTCGGGCTCTGGGATTGGCTGGCTGTCTGATGGATAAATACAATATTACTAAGATAGTTCCTCTTTGATCAATTGTTTCATTCACAATTGCCTCAGTACAAAAACAGTGATTTTCACAGCAGTTTTGTAAAATAGTCAGGTAATAGACAATTCTTAGTTTCCTCCTCATTCCAGAGTGCCAAGTTCATCCTAACTGCCGCCACACAAATTAACCATATCCAAATCCTACTTAATGCATTACATGCAACTTGTGTCTAAACAACAGTAGCAGCTGGCATCATGTTACCAGAGCAAATTAGACAGTAAATGTTTAACAAGTTATTGTTCCTATGTCATCCAAATTTTGTCAACTTGTCTCTAAATCTCTTTTTCAGGACCAACAAAGGGATGATTTGAAACTACTATTGAAACTTAGCTGCTTTAAAACTGGATTAAGTCATGATTGGTAATTGATTCTGGACACATACAAAAAAGCTAGCAGCATTTTTTTCAGTAATATTGACGAGGTGGAAATAAGAAACCAAAGGATGTACAAATAATTTATGCTTCTACAACACTGACTTTGTGAGAAACTGCTCTACAAGTAAATATTTTGTTCATGTTACCTTTATACAGTTAGTTTTTCCTCCTTCCTGTTGCCCTAGGCTTGCTCTCAGTGGTTCTGTAGGGTTTGATCTCTGTATAGTCTTCAGGTTTTGGCCTTGAATTGTGAAGTGCCTAGAGATAATCTTGGATTATGATTGGCACTATACAAATAAAACTGAATTGAATTGAATGTTGGAAGAAATATTGTTCATGATCAGGCTAGCAAAATGTCAAAACCTTCCTGTTACAAATCTACACTGGCTGTCCTCCCACAGAATCACATTTTACCACTTTTCAGTTGCACTCAAGTTTACGTAGCCTGGGAGAATTTGTGAAATGTTTCAATTTTTGGTGAAATAAGACTGACCGTGCAAAAGCTTTTCTTTCTTTCTTTCAGGATTAGTGGTTGAACGAAGCTACTCATAACTACACAATTGCCCTTGCTCTCTGAATCTTTATGACAAGTGGAACCATCTAAATAGCTCTGAGTTTACATACTGTAAAAGATTTGGCCTGATACACACAAGTTAAAACATGCAGGCTTAAATGGCTATTAAAAAGGTAACTTATTCAAACCTGTGACCTATTTGCTTGTAATTAGTGTCTGTGTATAAAAAGTCAGTGAGTCTCTGGGCTTTTGACAGACCCCTATACATTTCATCCAGTGCTGACTTTGTTGGATTCTGAGGGATAGGGAAAGCAACAGAAGTGTCAAAGGAACTGTGAGAGATAGTGGTTGAACAGGAAAAGGATATACAGTGGTACCTCACACAACGAATTTAATCCGTTCCGGTGTCACGTTCTGTATGCAATTTTTTGTTATGCGAATGGACCTTTTCCATAGGAATGCATGTAAAACCAATTAATCTGTTCTGGACCCACGACAAACTCCCATATAAAGTATGTGTCACACACCCCTACCTGCACATTTATTCATAATTATTATTTGAAAAGGAAGTTATGTTAATTATCTGAAATGCATGAAATTAGTTCTAAAAATGATTTAAAATGTATTCTTACCTTGGCTTATGACTTCGTAGTGTGTCAGTGGACACTGCACACGTCCATAACTGTGCCGAAGGAGGACGGCAGTGATTTATCCGGAGGCGCCCGGGCTGCTGCTGCGTCCACTGACCGGAGACGACAGCTGCTCCCGATCCCGGCGGCGTGACAGACGCGGGGGTCCCCATATCCAACCACTCTATGTGGCCACTAAATCACTCTTATTGACGTTTCCTTTTAAACGCCCTTAAAGCGCCCTTTGGAGGCATAACTGTCTGTTTAATACGGCTCCAAGATCGGCCTTGTTGCTAGAAGCGACGCTAGCCGGCTAATGCTAGCTAGCTTCCACGCTGGGAACAGTCAAGGACAGTGGCCGATTTACAGGCACTAAAGTCAGATTCACACGACGGAGAGATCCGGTAGGCACTAGGGAAGCTCACCGGAGCGTGTGTTTTTCATTTAACCCACTCAAAGTGCCCCCAGGTCCGGTGTAACAGCTTTCTGA
>JAQQAE010013059.1:0-11406 GCA_029823295.1 Pseudamia nigra | reverse complement strand
TAATTGAAACGCATTGAATGAGAAGGTTTGTCCAAAATTTTGGCCCGTAAAATACATAAATACACCGCATTCAAAATTATTATGCAAATTTTTTTTAAGTGTAATAAAAGTTTTTTTTTTTTTTTTTTTTTTTTCAAGGCTGCCAATCAGAACGAGTCAAAAATCAATTGTGAAAAATGAACTTGTTTTCCTTCGATCACTGAGTCACGCTGATCACATTGATCAGTCTTGGAAACTAAAGACTGAGAAAAGGAGGAACGAGTGCAGTGTTTTCCACTGTGTTCTGTGACTACACACTAATAATTTCCTGTTGTTTTTTTTTTTTAATTGTAATTTTTTGTAATGGCTGCAGATGGATTGTTAATAATTTGTTTGTAATACAGTGGTGACATGCATCATTCACTTTCATTCAACTCTGAAGATAATGTGCATATTAGCGGGCTGAGTCCTCTTTTCGAAAAACAAAATGTTGCACAAAAATGTACAAGCGTAAAGATAAGTGTAGTAGGTAGAACTGCTACTCTGTTTGATGTGTGATGTCAGTGAGAAATGTACATTTAGCTGGTGATGACCTTCTTTTTCTTCATTCTTTGTTGTACTACTTTGACCTGTATGTCTTTTAAAAAGACAATTGGTGGAGTATGTATCAGTTGTTTTTGTATTTTTAATACAATAATTGTAAATATTGGTTATATTTTTGTTCAAATGTACTATGTTTATGCCTCAACATCCAGTTTATATGAAGCTGGGAATCAATAAATACTGCATAAAGAATCAACACCTAGGTTTAAATACACTTCTTCATGTCTTCTGAATTTTGATGTCTTTGTGCGCCGTTTCATTTCTTCAGTTTTTTCCTCCAGAGGTGTCTCGTGTCATGGAAACAGAAGTCATGGAAACAACGTGAAGTGTCACCCTCATCCTTTTCTATCTGACCGCAGTGTGTCAGCGTTAATAAAAGATAGATGCTGAAGTCTCCGTCTGCTTTAGTTTTCTATTGTCTTGTCATCAAATGCAACGAGAACAGAAAGCCCCCAACAATCATTTAAGTTGATTGGTTACATCTTTCTATTTCTTACAGTTCATCAGCAAAATCCATTTTTCCTTTTTTTGAACTTTGGGAGTCCTTAATGTGTAATACAATAACTACTTTCTCATGTTGCATTTGTCTTATTTTATGCCTTGTTTCTCGTAGCTTAAGTTAGATTAACAGGGTGCAAACAGAGAACGTGCCATATGTGTTCTTTAAAGAAATGGTTCAAATTCAAAGTGACAGAAATATCAAGAAATATTCCAACATAAATTTAATATTTCCTGTTTTTTTTTTTAACCTTACCATTCTTTCTTCTCTTTCCGTATCCTAACAGTAAAATCAGTTTCTCACTAATTGGTTTATAAGGAAAAGAAAAATATTTTAATGTACTTGTTAGTACTTGTATATGAACACATAACATGTTAGCAGATTCTACTTGCAGCTGCATGTCTGTAGCCAGCCACGCTGATTACATCCAGACATTGTACAGTACACAACTCACTGTGTGTAATTTGCACCTGAGTGGCAAGCATTCTGGTGAGTAGGCTTTCTGGTTTCCAACTACAAGACCATAATTTATCCTAAACCACGATGTTGTACCCTTAACCCAAACCCTAAACCTAATTAATCAGTTTTGGTGTAAGCTTTGGTGCCTAAATTAAAAACAGTCATGGCTGAAGCCTACAAAATATTAGCTGTATTCATAAGTACCTCTGAGCTACAAGTGTTTCCTATTAAGCCTGTTAATCGTGAGGGGATGTGTTCTTGGGTGCAAACAGTAAAACATGGTACTCTTTGTTATTTTTAGAGTAAATAGCAATCTATTACAAAGCCGTGTTATTATTTGACATAAACCATAAAACAACCTATAAATGATTAAAAAAAATAAAATGCCTGCATAGTTCAGGTAGGTGCAGAAGTCTGCCTAATTTTTTGTCCAATCACCATCATCCCTGCCTTACACACCCCTAACCAGCTGTAGCTTTAAAAACTCTAGCTCTAGGGGGGGGTGGGCTCTCAGGGGGCCATCTGTGTCACAATAGCACAGATCATCCCAGACCATCTCTTGAGCAGAGTCACTGCCAAAATAAAATGCATATAGGATTGAGACAAGAGCATCCTGACTGAACTATGACTATTTTCAAACATTCAACAGTGCTTTTGTTATAAAAGTCTCTCAACTTTAAAAAAAGAATCATTTTACCAGTAATGAAAGTTGCAGTTTGTCACAAAAATGACAATTCATGTGATGAACAACCCATCCATCATCAATCATGGTATGCTTATCCTGGTCAGGGTCAGGGAGGGGAGAAGCCCTGACTTCCCTTTCCCCAGCTACCTCTTCCAGCTCCTCTGGGGGGACCCCAAGGTGTACCCAGGCCAGCCGAGAGACATAGTCCTTCCAACATGTCCTGAGTCTAGCTAGTTTTGGCAACTGGGGGTTGGACCATCAGCTGCCACCCAAACCACACAGCACCGGACCCTTACGACCCTTCCTGCAGGTGGGGGGCCCACAGGAAGGCATAGTTATAAGGGTCTTCTGAATCACTCTTAGTCTGATCTGTCACCTACTGTAGGACCAGCTTGCCCTGGGAGACCCTACCAGGGGTGAATTACCCCCGACAACATACTGTAGCTCCTAGGATCACTCAGGCACGCAAACCCCTCCACCACGATAAGGAGGGGATATACAACCCGAATTCCAAAACAAAGTGTAAAATGTAAATAAAAACAGAACAGTGCTGAACTGGCCTGCCTGCAGTCCACCAATAGAAAACATTTGGTGAATTATGAAATGAAAAATCCAGCAACAAAGGACTAGAATCCTGCATCAGACAAGAACGGGACGTCATTCCACTCCTAAAACTGCAGCTGCTGATCTTACTTCCAGACGTTTACAGACAGTTCCAACTTTTTTGAGATGTCTTGCTGCCATCAAATTCAAAATGAGCTAATTTTTTCCATGAAATGTTAAAATGTCTCAGTTTCAACATCTGATATGCTATTTATGCTCCATACAGTATAACAATAAATGCATAAAATATGAGTTTATGAGATTTGCAAAGCATTGTATTGTCTTTATTTACATTTTACACAGTGTCCCAAGTTATTTGGAACTGGATATATGTCACCAACACTAAAGTTACCCCAAAGTCCACAAATTTAATCTCATTGATCGAGATTAGAGTAGTGAGAGAGGGTTACATATTTCCAGGTCTGTTCATATTGAGCTGCAGAGGTTCTTCAGCGGCTCTGATGAGGCTGTGGAGACATACAGTAGTTATGACAATCTTACATACACAACTTACTGTTTGTAGTCTTTACAATTATGTCTTTTCACAGCCTTATATCTCATCAGTTTTGCAACAAACTGCTACTTTTTTGACTTCTAAAGATATGTTTTGAATAGATATGTGTAAATGGTGCCATAATTCAGTCAGAATCAAATCATTTCATGTTGCTTACTATTGACTGTCATGCAATTGTTTTTCCAAGTTTGATCCCATGAGGAAAACCCAGAAGGGGTGGGACTTAGGTACTGTCAAATTTTTTTTCCTACTGTCTGTCATGTTCTAAATATATGTTAGACACAAACAAAAAATGTCTTCTACTCTTCCCATTAATACCCCGACAGATAGAAATAATCCTTTCCATTAACATAGTAAGTGTAGTGTCAGTGGTTATCAGCATTCGAGTTCAAGCACCTGAGATGGTGCAGATTGAAACTCTGCCTGTAGCTCGTTACCTCAGCAGACACCGTATCAGCTCCACATCCTCATGAATAATTCACAGAGATGGTCGCGGGTCCCTCTATCACCGAACCCAGGGCCCTATTTGTCACACTCTCCAACAAAAAGATACAGATTCCACCCAGAACTGAGAAGCACAGTCTCAGTGACACACAAACACCATGAAACTTGTAAATGTTAATTAAATGTTTTTGTCATTGCATTTTACACCTTTTATGTTTTTGTATCCATCCATGTTTACCAAGAAGGACTGATCCCAGGAGGCGGCAGGAGCAGACAGGGTTCGGTATCTTTTGTCTTTTTACAACAGTTTTTTTTTCACCGACAGAGTTAAAATAGATTAAATTCTTCCAGCTTGGTTTTATTTTCACCTCCTGAAACTTCAGGACATTTATTACAGTCACTGATGAGCAACAGTACTTCCATTCTTAATCTACAATACTTCTAAAGTATTGTAGATCAAGTATAAATTTGAGCCTCTTGCACCTGTTTATTGGGGTTTCCTTTTACTTCATACTTACATTCTGTCTATGTTTGCTACAAATGTCGCATTTAGTACTCCATTACATTTATATGAGTGTTAATTACCTTCAGATTTAATTTAATAATGCACAATGTATCCAGAGGGCACAGGGTACATAACACATACATCCTGTAAATCACACATAATTACTATATGTCATTAAAGCAATTATACTTATCTGTCATTTCTATATAAACATTTAGTGACTTTGCATATATTTCATCCTGTGTGTTTAAAGTGATAATAAACACTACATTGTTTGATACGTAAATGAGGTGGTGTGACTTACTGGAACACATCTGTACTGGTGATATGTATGTATGTACGTTCACCTAATAGGTGAAAACGGCTTCACCTGCCACTTTCTGTCTTAAACCTCTTTATTTCTTTCCACGTTGATCATGGTGTGAAAACAGACCTTGCAGACGATGCTACATGACAAAATTTGTAATATAACTTTCTAAACTTTTCTCATTCATCTCTATGGCAGAGGCCACACCGCAACTCTAATGATGACAAGGGGAATGATGTTCTGATCACATTTAGAGTGACTTCATGAACAACTAGAATATTTGCACTCTCTGAAGAGATTGTGTGGTGTTGCTGCCTCAAAATAGTTGAATTTGCTATCAAACTTCAAAACTTATAAAGTTTTAATGAAGCTGAAAGGTTGAACTGTGCTTAAATTTCAGCTTAAATGTATAGAGATCTGAAGTATTATGAAGTGTGGTTACCATGGCAACAACAGTGGAAAATTCTCCATTGTTTTCTATAAGCAAAGATGTTGACAAAAAAGTGTAATATTTTAAAAAAATGTAAAAAATAGAAATATGAAAAGTAATAGCAGACTTTTCCTGAATAAGCAAAATGTTTTGGCGTTTGGTTTGAATTGGACAAAAATATGGGACTAGTTAGATGATTAAAAAAAGTACGGAACTGGAAGAATAAGGCTAGTAAAGACATAAGACAATAGTAGTGGAATAGCTGAGCAGGTATTATGTCAAATATTATTTGATGCACATCAAATAAAGTACTTTTGACAAAAGTGGTCCTAATTAAACAACCTTTCTGGGTGTATGGTTTGGAGGACCTGATGTACTAGAATGATGATTTCTTATTTAATCACATGCAGTTACTTTCTAATGTCACCTTAATGTAGATAAAGTACTAATACTGACAAATCATATGTTTAGCATGATAATGTGTACAGAGAATAAAATGTTGCACAGTTTCTGTTTTAGGAAGATAACTGTGACTCTCACAGGGATGGATGCAGAACCAAATCAGCAGAAAACACCCTGAGCACTGCTTCTGCATGAAATAAGACAAGGAAACACTTCAGTAATGTGTGTCCGATAGTGAAAACCACCATCCGGCGACTCTCACGGCTGTGCACTTCCACCGGCTCGGCCCTGTGGCTGTGCCGCGGTGTCTGAAGCACCAGGGGGCACTGTTCACTATGAAATGCCGCTACATGGACTTGTCCACTTTCCCTGGGCAATGGGCCTTATCAAGTGGTAGCAGGCAGCCAGTGGTCCTCTGTAGATAGCCACTTGGTTATGTGTGTAAAGCCCGAGCCCAGAGTTGTCAGCTGTGTTCAATCGAAGCAGCCGTGGGTCATATTATGGAACTGTCTGGATTCCTTTCATGGTAAATTGGATGAAGGCAGCAGCACTAGAGCGAAGGGGAGTGGAGATGTCACCGTGTTCCACTGTTACTGCTGCACAGGCCCAGCCAGACAATTCAGTTAAAAGCTGTCAGAGTCAAAGAATTGAGAAAAAGAAAGATTAATAAAAGCTGTAGCCTCCTCTGTCCAGGTGCTTTCCTGCACAATTTACTGTGGAGAATCCAGTGAAGGCTGTGGACGAAGTGCAGTTTAAAGCAGATTTCATACTTTTTTTGTGAGTGAGACATAGATACTATCATTAATTCAATTTCATTATTCCCAAACATGTCATCAAATGAATTTCATTCATGAATATCGGCTTGGCCACCTACATGTAAGTCACTACTATGATGGCACTGACTGAAATAATTTCCCAAATAATTTAAAGAAGCTGCCTCATTGGGTCATCCATTTATTTTTTATTTATTACTGTTGAATATTTGGCCTTTTTTTTTGGTAACTTGATTATTTTCTAGAATTTTTCATTTTTGTTTAATTTCTTTAAATCACAATTTTAGAAACTATCCATTACTGGAAATGTCTTGTTGTTTAATAGAAGGATGACTTGATCCTCTGCTGTAACATCGGTATCAGCAGATTTCACCTTTTTGACCCGTAATCAACAAATAAGCTGACATTCACAAATGGCACTGGCTGAAGGTTATCTGTTGTTTTACAGACTCTCCCTCTGATTCCAGCTGAAACACAGTGTTTGACTAGAGCTACGCTTTGTTCAAATGCTCTTTTAGTATGCCTACGTCCAGTTCCATATGGAAACTAGAGGGCAGCCCGAGAGCAGATACCTCCACCGAGGCTGTGGTTCACCCAAACTCTTATTTTTTGACCAGCCGAGGAGGTTATGTATTCATGTTGGTTTGTCTGCTTGTCAGTTTGTCTGTCTGTTAGGAGGATTACGCAGAAACTACTGGATTGATTTTGATGACACTTTCACCAGAGGCAGCCCTTAGGCCAATGATGAACCCATTAGATACTCAAGGTGGTAGGTGCAATTTTTTTTGATATTCACAACTAGAGGGCACTCTGACAGCGCATACCTCCACCGATGCTGTTGTTCACCCAAAAATTTCTTTGACCAGCCAAGGAGGTTATGTATTCATGTTGGTTTGTCTGGATTACAGGCAGGATTGTGCAAAAACTACTAGATGGTTTTTGATGAGTGGCCCTATCTTGCGATGTTAATAAGGCCCAACAGCTCCCTTTGATGGAATTTTAATCAAAATCTGTCCAGTAGTTTTTGTGTAAACCTGCTAACAATCAGACAAATCAACATGAATACAAGACCTCCTTGGTGGAGGTAATTAGTAAGTATTGTGGACTGTATCTACAGTAGGTGCTAAAATCAAAATCTGATTTTCCTGGAATTTTCAGAAAGATATTAGTGCTCTTTTTGTTTTTCCTGGAGATCATTTCAAATCATTCTGCACCGGCACAGGCCCATTGTTTACTCTAGCAATCAGCTGTTAGCTCTTTGGCATACTGTGGTGTGATGGGACAACAAACTGGACCTTCTCCCGGAGCTCAGGAGGTTCAAGGGACAGGGGAAATGGAGTGGAGTTAAATGTTGCAACAGAAGCAGATGTTTCCAACCTGTCCTGCCTTCCATCATGGAAAATTTACAATCTCTCCCCAATAAATAGACAAACTAGTGGCAATAGTGCGACACGATAGATACTCCTGGTAATGTTGCATTATGCTGTTCACAGCGACCTGTCTAACAAAGGCTACCCTGGACTCGTGCGCTACATTGGGCAGCTTCCAGCTACTGCAGGCAAATAGGATGAAGAGCAGTGGGAAGGGAAGAGGAGGAGGGCTGGTGGTATTTCTGAACAATCAGTGGTGTAAACCTGGGCACATCACTATCAAAGAGCAACTCTGCAGCAGAGACATCAAGCTGTTAGCTGCCAGCATGCAGCTTTTTTGCCTGACATGGGTTAAGTGTATCTACACTTTGTTCGTATTCTTTTTTATTACCCTTAACTCCAGTTCCATAAGGACATAGGTACTGTCAGCTGTAGCTGGATGAAAACTCAATCAGATCCTAAAATTGTGCTGTTCCAGGCACTGCAGATAATTAAGTGGACAAGGACCGGGGCTTTGTACTGAGACCTGTGTTTAAAATTGCAATATTATCAGTTGCCTCTGTGGTGACCGCTGGCTCCAAAGAAAAGCTTGGCTCCCATATGGTTATACTGCACTTCTCTCTACAAATGCTAAGTCAATAATTAGCATGAGTCACATGAACGCAAGTTTCATTCAGACCCCTAATAGGTAACCTGGTGGTCCATTGGTAAAAAAAAATGTTTTCTCCATTATTTAGATGTTAGGACGACTCCATCTTCTGCAAGGTGGGACTGAGTCTGACTTCATAGCCTCCATCAATTTATTTATCCTGACAGATAATTGGTATAGAGGTTAAGCCAACACTGTAAAAAGCATTTGTTAGACAAGATGAAGATTTATGAAGTCAGTAGTAGAAGTGTTGAAAATCTTTAATTGTGTTTTTCTGCTTTTAACTTTTCTCCATTCCCCCACACCAAAGAAGGTGTTAATTATTTTCCTGGTTAATAAAGGTCAAATAAATAACATTTAAACAGTAGTGTTCAGCATTAATTTATCCATGACCCCTCTAATCTGCAGTACTCCTGCAGCGCCACCTGATTTGTCCAAATATGGTCACGTGCCATTTTGTTCCAAACTTGGCTCCAAAACCTTAACCAGGAAGTGACAACCAGATTCACTCAAAATGGCAGATCAGAAATGTTTGCAGAGTGCATCTGAAAGTAAGTATAAAAATTAGTTCAGACCCAACCCCGGAATTTTAGCCAGTTCTACCTTCTACCTATACTCATCATCATTGCATTCATACTTACACAGAATGTGCAGATTTTCTTTCTTTCTTTCTTTCTTTTTTTAAAGCACAAATGTATTAGGGGAACAAGTGGAAGCAGCATTCCTGAGATGTGCTGAGGTGACAGGAACAGGAGAACCTGATGCTGTGAGAACATGTCTGAGGTTACAATAGCATTTGAGAAGGGTCTGCAGGTGTAAAATTACACCTGGTGGGAGATGAGAATGTGTCACCATTAATAAGGAGCAGCTGAAAATGAATAGCAGGAGGAATTACACATTGCAGACGTGCACAAAACAAGTGATGTTAACTTTAAGTATTTACTACATTATTGAACATTACTATCTTCAGCATCAGATAGTGATACAATCACTACCAACAGAAGCACAGTTAGTTCTCACATTACATCTGGCTTTTTTCTGTTTTTCTTTTTCTTGTTTTTCAGGCAGTACCCACAGGACTTTGCTCTTTATGATTTAGTGTATGTAGTTAAATAGGGCTGTTGAGGTTCATCATTTTTTTTTTCGCAGTCTGTGTCACGTACTCAGATAATGAACCTGTCCATTAGCCAGGAGCAAGAAAGAAAAATAACATCGTGCTCTCTAATCTTTACTGTTCAGTTTTCCACATTGCATTTTGTCTGTGTTTTGAAATAACAGTCCAGGGTGAGTCCTTGAGATGGATGGCAACACCCAGAGAGTTAAAGAAGTGTCTTTTACTTTTTGTTTTGCTTCATTTGGTGCACCCAGTTGGGTGACTGGGACCCAAAATATTTCAGCACATTGCTGATCCCAGGACATTTAAATCAGCCATGAAGTCCATGGTGTGTCAGCAGACATGCAATGTGCCCTCTATTGCGGATGACAGTGTCCTCCAATAGAACACACTTGCAGCATTACTGGGTCCACTTTGCCTATGGAACGTCAACCCAGCAAAGGTCATTAAGTTCAAAAGATTCTTAGAAGGAGGTGGCTGAGGTGGTTATGGTGGCACAACAACCCATTGCCATCCACATGGGAGACTTGGGTTTCTATCCTGCTTTGTGTTTCTGCATTTCTTGGAAATTAATATAATTTAATTCCTAAACCTAATGAAACTGTAATGGTGGAAATAGAGGAAGTCTTATGCATTAAGATGCATGCCAAAGGCTGTATTCAATACAAATGAAGTGAAAACAGTTCAGCATTTGCCTACACATCCTAATCCTGGGGCAAATTCTGCACTAAATCATATATAAAATAAGTCACATTCACTGTAAATTGACTTTAGCGTGTTAGCAGCTAGTGCACTTATGAGTACACTGGTGGTTAGCATACTGCCAATTAGCAACAAAACAACATGAAAACAAAGTCAACAAATTAACAACCAATACAAACATTGGTACTATTCATCAAACTGAAATTTTAACCATCAGTACTTGAGCAGAACTTCAAGATACAGGAACCAGTACTTCAAATTTACATGTGTACTAGTAAAACTCAGCATCAGCACTGGTACAGTAGCCTACATGCAACAGAGTCACATGGTTTTCTACATTTCTAACAGAAAAGTAAAATGATCAGATGAGCAGTACAGAACTATTCGCACCTGTCCTTATCCTGCATCGATGGCGCTGCTTTTAGAGAGAGAGGAAACGTTTTATTCTGTTCAGCCTTCAGTGCTGCTCCCTCGGCACTGCTGCTTTGGTAGTAGATTAGCAGATAGCGAGTCTGCTTCTGACGGAGCACCTGCAAATGCGCAGAGATAAGAGGAAGAAGCCGCCAAATAAAGAGGCAACAAAACCATCTATGCACCGCGTAGCAGCTACATCACTCTCAGCAGCCTGTCACTGTCTCTGCAGCAGTCTGACACTTTTAGTCTCTGTAATGTATGATAATGGCAGAGCATCTGTCTGTGGGTCTGTCTGTCTGTCGTTTTGTCTACCTATCATTCGACAAAAACAACTCTACTATGAAGGCAGATATTCTTAAATAATTAATAAACCAACTTGTCACATATTAAACAAATAGATCTGCAATATGTAGATTTTACACGGGAGATAAAAACAGAATCTGAAAGTTAACGAAGTTGTGCTTATTATAAGCAATAATGTGCCTCTGCTGGGATACAATACAAATGTAAAGATGTTTTGCCCTTTCCCTAATTACATCTATAGCAGTATAATGACAACATGAGGCTAGGACAGCATCCAGACCTGAAGCAAATGCCCCCTGTGGCCACCCACAGTACTGCGCTGTGGCTCAGATGCCCTACATTACTCTGTATCATCAGTTTTGAAATGTTTAAATTATCCAAACTATCCACCATAAGTGTCAAAGGTTTGAACACTCCTTCTCTTTCAGTAACTTATCTTTATTTTCATCATTTTCAACATTTTCCATCAATACAGTGGTACCCTGGACAACGAATTTAGTCCGTTCTGGCGTCACATTCGGTATCCGAATTATTCGTGATCCGAAGTGACTTTATCCGTAGGAATACATGTAATACCAATTAATCCGTTCTGGACCCACGACAAACTCCCATATAAAGTATGTATTACACACCCATACCTGCACATTTATT
>JAQQAE010013058.1:0-12903 GCA_029823295.1 Pseudamia nigra | reverse complement strand
GTCTGTATAGTCATGAGGTCTCAGCCTCAAATTGTGAAGCGCCTAGAGATAATCAGTGATTATGATTGGCACTATACGAATTGAATTGAATTGCAAGGCTAATCTAGTGGTACCCACCCTTAAAACTGCTAAAAATGCTGCAAATGAGCATGACATGGGCACTTTAATGTAAAAACTGTATAAATAGGCAAATTGGTCCTAGATGACAGGTCATACCAAGAGTGATTCACATGATCCTTATGACTATCCCTTCCTGTGGGCCCACCACCTGCAGTAAGGGTCTGGTGCTGTGTGTTTTGGGTGTCAGCTGAAGGCGGGGCCTGGGTGGCCCAAGTCCTGGTTCCAAAAACTACCATCAACTGGGAGGAGGCCCTGGGGCAGACCCAGGACACATGGGAGGGATTATGTGTCTTGGCTGGCCTGAGAGCAGCTGGGAGTCCCCCTAGAGGAGCTGGAGGAAGGGGAAGGGGAGAGGGGAGTCTGGGCTTCTCTACCCAGGCTGCTGCCCCTGCGAACCTGACCAGGATAAGCGGAAGATGATGGATGGATGGTGTAAACATGATAGCAATAATCATGGTCTGCATTAAAATAGAAACTTTTACAACATTATCTACATGTTTGAAATTCTTTCTGACAAAGACATTTGTAGAATATGAGCATATTAAATGCAAAATTTACACTTCACAGTTTAAAGATATTGAGTAGAAAAAAGAACCTGCTGTTTTTGTTTGTAGTAGGGAGACCCAGCACAGCATCGGGTAATTACAAATCAATATAGAAAAAAGTAGAAATTATCATATGCTGTTTGGTTCCTAATATCTTGCGATCTAGTTCATCTTTTGTTTGTTGACAGTTTCTCGTTATGTGTTCGGACAGATGAATTTAATTCGCTTTGAGTCTAAGTAACACAAGTGGCTCTGGGATTTGTGGGACTTCCCTATTCAAAACACATCGGCAGGATATGATAGTGAGCGCCGCATTAAAGCATCTGTCATCCTCAGGAGTTAATTAGCAACATATGCCTTCTTCCCCTGCTCTGTCTGGCCCTCAGAGTTGAGGTGCCTCCAGGCTACAGAAATCAGACCAGAATCAGACTTAATGAGCTGAACAGACTGATAGATGTCAGGTTTTGGCAATGATGAACTCAATCCAAGTCAGATGTTATGATTAAGGTTGTCTACACCTCTCAATCAACAGGGTGTTTGTAATATGGTACATGGATTCTGCTCTAGTCAAGGCTGTTTTAGATAAACAAAAACATCAATATGTGTGTAATTTTGGATCTCTGTTGTGCTTTTACTTCCTCCTAGGTTTTGAGCAGACTGTGAAATGTGCTCATGAGCGATCAGTCCATCTGTTCATCGACTCCATACTAAATAAAGACAAGCAGAGAATGGCGTAAGGGTGCACTGCCAACAGCAAAAGGTTCTTCCTAAAGACGTGCTCTCGAATGCCTTATGAACGTATGTGTTTCCATTTATCCATTTAAACATATAACCTTTAGCATGTGTTTAATCATAATATCCTCATGTCATTGTTTGACCCTTACTGAGACGTTATAGTCATGCCTAGTTCATCAATCAAGTAAAATAAAACGTCACCCGTATCCTTCGCAGCCAAGATGTGCAACATGTTCTTATAATTAAAGGCATAGGTATCATTTCAACATTGGGGACACTTTTAGTCAGGCATCTCTGGATTCTCCGGGAAATTTTGAAAGTCCAACTCTTCATTTGTGTTCCAATGAAATGCTAATGCAGCAATTTGTCCCATTTGTTTAAGATCAGAATTAGAGGACAAAGTAATTATGAAAATGAACAAAATAAACAAAAAATGTACAAAATAGGCAGCAAAATGAGCAAAGATGTGACCAAAAATTCTGATAATATAATGTAGATATAACTTTTTACTGCAAACTAAATGAATTTGTATATATGTTACTCATAGCATGTAAAAGGTAACAAGATGTATACAAATGATTTAACTTATTTTGGTCATTTGATTTATTGTTGTGGACAACACACCTTCCTGCTTTTCACAGTGTTAAATCACATGAACAAAGTAAGCACTAAATCAACAAAATGAACAAAAATGACATAATCAAAGAAATCAAAAGAATGCACAAAATTATCAAGGAGATGAACAAAAGTGCGTAAGATTACGGAAAAAGTCCCACAAGAATAAAAAATGACAAAAAAATGTCTGCAAAATGAAGAAAACTGAATACCAAAATCATCAACAAAATTAACAAAATAAATAAGAAAATGCATAATATTAAATCTAATGAATAAAATAAGCACTAAAACAACAAAATGAACAAAAATGAACAACATGATCCAATAAATGAATAATATAATAAAAAAAACAATAATTAAGAAACTAAATTACAAAATGAACAAAAAAGGACAACATATGCCAATAATAATAATAATCAAAACATTAAAAATGACCAAAATTTACCTTTACAACCTAAATGTGAACAGAAATGCACAAACTTATCAAATAAATGAACAAAAGAGCACACAATTATGGGGAAAACAACACAGGAATTAAAAAATGAAAAAAGAGTGCAATATGAATAAACAAAAAAACAAAACAAAAAAATGAGCATCAAAGTGAGCAAAAATGTGACCAAACATTCAACAGACATAATATTATTAAATGTAAAAGGTCACAAGACGTATAAGAATGAAGATTTAACTTAATATGTTCATTTTATGTGAAAAAAATGCAAAAAAAATAAGAAAATGAACAAAAGTGCACAAAATTAAGGGGGCAACATCTTCAGCTTCTGCATGAAGGGACGCTGTAAAAAAAAAAGACGGTGGAATAAATAACTTACTCATGTATTCATTAGGGGACACAATTCCCTGCATGGCAATTGCGTTATCCTTCATGTTCCGCACATCACAGGGCAGTGGGGAAACCAGACGACAGCTCATGTGCTGCTTTATTCATAGACCTCAGCAGAGAAGCTTTGTCCTGCCATTACAGCCTGCTTTCCAAAAAGTTGGGCCACTGTGCAAAATGTAGATAATATGAAGTTAAGAAACGTCCAGGTTTTTTTAATTTGATGCCTGCTTTTAATTTAATGCCAGCAACACATGAACCCTTTCATGCATGAATTATTAAAAACTGGGAATATCACATTTTCAGGCTTATGGTACTTCCCAACAATTTTTAATCAGTCTTTTTTTAAATTTTTTGTTATTTTTCAGATTATGTTCATTTTTGTTTATTTTGTTGTATTAGTGCTTATTTTATTCATTTTATTTTTATATCATGCATTTTCTTGCTTATTTTGCTTATTTTGTTCACTTTCTTGATAATTTTGTTTAATTTTTAGACTTTTCTTGTTTTTGTGTTGCTGATTTCAGTGACAAATGGGGTTTGGGTATTATCACACATAGTTTTATTTACAGAAACAGTACTCGAGTAAAAGTACTGTTACTTCATAGTTTTAATGACTTGAGAGGAAGTGCTCATTAAAATAACAAGTAAAAAAAACGACTCTTAAAAACTCCTCAAGCACTGGAGTAAATGTACAGTACTTGACTACTGTTTAATCCTCGGTATCTATGACCCAGCCCTCTGTTTTTATAGGGTCCTAATCCCCCTAGACTACACTGGAGTCTTACCCACTAGTTCTATCCTGGGGAGATATTACTTAGCTGAGTAAATTTGAAGTATTCGCCTGACTACTCACTACCCTTATTTCCAACCTCTGCCCTGCCAACTCTGGTTACCAAAACTGCCAGGAAAAACCCACACTATGGAACAGTGATGATACCTGTCTAGCTGGTTGTGGTAGCTGCTTCCTACGATCAGTGCTCTTGTTACATGTCAGGTATAATATTTAAAGACCAGGAAAGTAAGGCCCTAAGGACACATTAATTAGTAGGTAGACTATGGGTAAGATATTTTTAGAACCTTAGATGTTATGCACACTTAAACCTAACGTTTTACATTAATAAACCTGGTGTACCCTATGGGGAATAAATGAAGGAAAAGATAATATTACTCATTATAAATTTAATTCTAGGCAATTTAGCAAAGCAAAGGCAGTAATTAATAATCAATACAACATGAAATTAATCAATTAATTCTTATTAATAAATGAGAAACATAAAACATAAAATTAATCAATTAAATCTTAAAACTGTGATCTAAATCTTTCTTCTTAAACCCTCTACTTCTCACGTTGCACACCCCAGATATTTCCACTAATGAACAGTTCAGTCCTTTAAATCCAGTTAGAAATGTCCCAATTTTTGCCTTGCTCATTGTTCCTAAGGAAAAAGTAAGAAAAATAAAATAAATCCAATTTAGGAGGATATCACCTTCAGTCCGTCCAAACCAAAGAATCAGTCCTTTAAGGCTGGATTTAGAAGGAAAAGGGGAAAATTGACACAATTCCCCTTTTCTTCTGTTCGGGCCAATAAGAGGAAACAGTCCAGTCCGAATCCTGGAAAATAGCTATTTGGTGGAAAGTGTTCCAATTGATGTTGGTAAGATCCACATAGAGACGAAGAAAGTCTCTATGTCTTGGTCCGATGTTACCAGGACAACAGGTCTCTCTCTTCATCTTGTTAACTTATAGTTGCTATTTTAATAATCCTCCAGTCTTTTTGAGAGAGAAGATTTTAAAGGCACAGTAGGTTTACTGTGCCTTTTTCTGGTCTTAAAAAGGACAGTGCGGAGTGTAAAGTCCATCTGCCTTCTTCATCCAAGATACAGGCAGAATTCTCTCTGTCTATTATTGCTCTTTTGGGCTTTTTATAAGAAGATTCTAGGCGTAACTTGGTTATAGATGATTATCTCATTCTGTGGACAAGTCATTTCCAGACGTGTCCGGACTGGCTTAGATGCTTCCTTTTTTAAGTTCCTGTTTTTCACCAGTTTTAACTGTTTCTGATTGCCATTTTTCAGGTTAAAACATTACTTCATAATGTTCCATTTCTCCTTTTCTATAACCATCTGGCTGTGTACATGACAAACATCATTCCCTCCTACTTTTTCATAATCAAAAGTAAATAATTTAAGCATTAACAATTTCTAATTATTC
This sequence comes from Pseudamia nigra, assembly GCA_029823295.1. Taxonomy (NCBI): domain Eukaryota; kingdom Metazoa; phylum Chordata; class Actinopteri; order Kurtiformes; family Apogonidae; genus Pseudamia; species Pseudamia nigra. The sequence goes on along the minus strand of JAQQAE010013058.1, from coordinate 7,838 downwards.
TTAGCATAAACTTAATTCTTTAAATGTCTAAAATCATTTAGTAAGTCAGTCTTAATCATTCTGTTAGCACTTAGTTACATATAATCACTGTTTTTTGCACTGAATAACCTATTTCCTACTAATTATTGGTTCTAGTCTAAGAGTACTATGCACCTCTGGCAGTGACCTATCATTTTTGGCAATGTGACAATAAGACATGTTAGCCAAGGACGTATATTTTGTCTGAATACTGGGGGTGAGGGCAAAATAATCAATAAAGTTAGTAACAATGGACCAAATAATTAAGAAAACAAGTCAAAATGAACAAAATCATTAACAATTTGAACAAAAAATTAAGAAAATTATATTTCTTAAAAAGGCTCAAGAAAATGAACAAAAATTGAGAAAATAATGGAGATAATGAGTAAAAATGAACTAATTAATCAAGAAACTCAACAAAATAAATAAACTAACCCAGTATGCATACAAAATGGACAAAAATGAACCAAATGACCAGAAAAACTAGGAAAAACAAACAAAATAGTCAAGAAAATGAGTAAAATTGATCAAGAAAATGGTCAAATAAACAAAATGAGTAAAACTATGTAAAATGTTCATTGTGATGCACTGTTGTGTTCAGTCCATCACAATGAACAAAATAAGCACTGAACCAAAATCTTCAAAAAAAATTAATAGAAATTGACAATCCATCCATCCATCTATTTTCTACCCCTTAATCCTCACAAGGGGGGGGGGGGGTGCTGGAGCTTATCCCAGCTGATTTAGGGCGAAGGCTAAATTAACAATCAAGAAAATGAAAGTAAACCAACAATTTATACCATTACCTGTGTAAAGCAAGGTTTTAGATACAAAAAGCTGCATATCATCTAAAAAAAATGTGTTTTATTGGGGTGGACAAATAGACATTTTACAAATATTGAGGGGGACGAATCCCCCACATCCCTCCTGAAATCTACACCTATGATGCTAGCTAACTCTTTTAGTATTTATTGAATCCTGTAACAGCACAGAAAACAAGACTTCCACGTTCCTGATCACCCTGGACAGAGACTTAAGGGATCTGATGCTGCTCAAACTTTACTGGGTAGGACCGGCTCTGTGGAAGAACGTCTGGAACCGGAGGCAGACCATCATCCCCTGGGGGGGAGGGGGGTAAGCCTCGGCTCACTGTGGGAAAACTCAGTGTCAAAGCAGGTGAAACACAGGACAGGTATGCTTATCTCTTTACAGGTCAGAGTGCAGTACTGTATCTCCATTTTTGAAGTCAGATCAGAGGTCATGGTTATTAGCAAGGGTGTAGATTGTCCAAGAAAATTAGGACATTTAACAAAATAACTGAGAAAATTAATTTTTAAAAATGAACAAATACATTAAGAATATTTGTGGGAGTAAACAGAACATTCAAGAAAATCAAAATAATCAAAACAATGTACAACAATGAACAAACTAAGCAAGAAAATGCAAATGAACCAAATAACTGGAAAAATTAGGACAAGCAAACAAAATAATCAAGAAAGTGAACAAAAAAGACCAACAAAAGAATAAAATAAAGAAAATGAGCAAAAATAAGCAACAAAATGAAGAAAAATATAACAAGAAATGAATAAAAATTAACAAAAATGAAGGAAATAAGCAACAAAATGAACTTAAAATGAGTAAAGCAGTTGATTTTAACTTATTTTCTTCATTTTGATGAACAGTTGGGAACTTCAGTGCGTATTCTAAATCAAAATGAACAAAATTTCCTAAAAATCAACAAAAATTATGAAGTAGTCAAGAAAATGAAATTAACCAACAAGGAACAAAACTGCAATTCCTTGTATAAAGCAGGGTTTTTAGAGACAAAAGAGCTGTATATTATCTAAAGGAAAGTGTCTTACTGAGGGGGACAAATGGTCACTTTACAAATATTGTGGGGGATGAATCCCGCAAAAATCTCTTCAGAATACATAATACAAATACATTACCACTAACCTTCCCACAGAGTATTAGGGAGTCTGAGTTGTTCTTGCTTCCATTGTTTGCTGAGTTACTGTACTTTGTGGAACAGTCTGGGGCTCTGCTAGAACACTTTAGAATGTTCTCCAGGACACATTTTAAATTACACTTCAGTAGTACTTTTTTAAAAAAGAAACTCAAACACACAGCTCAGTAAATTGCTTTCTGATCCAGAACATCTTGTAGTGCATCACATTTAACAGCAGCAAACCTCCCGTATAATGAGGCAGACTTAGAATGCCCCCTAGTGGACTGTTGACACTCCTGTCCCACACATTACATAATCATACTGTCCAGTTACACAGCTGCTCATCGAGCCTCACTGTTTGTGCTTGTAGGATGTCATTTTGTGCTGACGGAAGGTGAACAGCACGTGGAAATGTCACAGGACAAAGCGTTTGTCTGCTGTAAAGACGTCACAGCAAAACAGCACAGAAGAAAACACAAATAATGGACTGTTTCCAAATCTGCTCAGCAGACTGAAGATCTCTAACAGACACTCAGTGAAACGTTACCTGTTCTAATGTAATGTAAGGCTGGTGCAGTTTGAGAAAATCCAAAAGTGATAAATTGTTCAAACGTTTGTGCTGAAATTGAATACGAATGTGATGTAGAAAACTTTTTTTAAACTGTGATCCCAATAAATAGTTTGGGTTGTGCAATACTTTTCATATCTAAGCACTGTGTTTTTGTAACACAGTGCAGTTTTAGACTTCTGTGTTCCAGGGGTCCGGATTTTAAATATTAACCATGGACTTGGAACACAAAGCTAGAAGTTCAATGTCCTTTTGATAACAGTACTGTAATTGCAAAGAATTAAAATGTATTTTCTGTGTCTAATAATATGTAAATATGTGAATATGTAAATAATACAAAATAACAATAAAATGCTTTTGGCCTCACTCTACAAAAACAGTCTTGCCAATAAAATAATCCATCCACTCATCCAGGGTGTACCCTGGATGAGTCGCCAGTTCATCGCAGGGCTGACACATAGAGACAGACAACCAATATTAGAAAATTAAAATCAAATTTTATCATAAAATGTTAGTATTTTTCTATTAAAATGTTACATTTTAAGACTGTATTTTGTATTTTATGGATTGATTTTCTTCTTCACTTTGACAGAAATGAGCATCTCATTTGATTTCCAGTTGTGGTTCTTGTTGTAGGGTTGCATAAAACTGACCAGATTACACAACCTGCTACGCCTCTCCAAAAAGAACATTTGTGCCATGTCTGCAGTTTGCTTAAAACCACGTGAGAAAAACCAGAAAGCCAATGGAATAATGTTTTTGTGGATGAATAGCATCAAAGACAGAACGTTTTGGTTTAAAGTGCTCTGTTTGGACAAAAGATCACATTACTCCATCTGTGAAACATGGTGGAGGCAGCCTTATGGTTTGGATCAGGATGGACTGCCATCATGACTGAAGCAATGAGATTTGAATTATCCTCCTGAATCCGAAAGGAAATGTAAGGAGATTTGTCTGTAAACTGAATCTCAAGAAAACATTGGCCTGGATTCAGCAAGACAACAGCCCCAGGAACAAAGTTAAGATTTTAGAATAGCCAAACAATAACATGGCTGACCAAAGTGCTGTACAATCAAACAGACATAAAAGACAAACACAGGCCAGAAATAAACCAAGAGAAATGTTCTGGAAGGACCTGAAGTGAGCAGTTGTGAGAAATCCCAACAACATCCCAGAGTTGAAGCTGTTCTGTTTGAGTTGATGAGCTAAAATGTCTCCAAGCTGATGAACAGGACTGATAATACAACAGGTGTCAAATGTTCAGTCACTGGTATTGCAACACAAGACGGTCAAACCAGGTACTGATAGCAAAGGTTCACATACTTTTACAACATATTAATTTGTAATTTTGTTTGGGTTCTTTTTATCTACTCCTGATGATGCTTTAGGCCGTTCACAAACTTTCAAACACCACTGTATAATACTTCTCTTATATTGTGCATCTTGACCTTTTTCCATCTTTCATGTAATTTTCATTTCTTATACAGTCATTTCTATATCATTCTTTCTATTTGCAGTATTTTTACATCATTACAATATACAGTTGGGGACACATTTAAAGGAGACATATTATGAAAAATTAAGTTTCTGTGCTTTTTAACACGATAAAACGTTCCTGGGCCCTAAAATAATGCTGCAGCATCAAAACAGTCAGTTCAGGGACAAATAGTGCATGAAGCTTTTCTGATCCCTATAGCTGAATCTGCCAGAAAACCTGCAGCTTGCCTTCTCCCTCAAATGTGATGTCACATCTCCTGTCAATCACCTCAGCCTGAGGCCTGGGCCCCATCCACCTCATCTCAGGTCAGCTTTCATCATGCTCACTACACACCAGTCCCTACCGGTGTCTTGTCTTGTTAGCATAAGCCATACCCAATTCCTCCATTCCGATTGGTCTGTGCCATCACTCAGAAAAACAACCAACCAATCAGAATGGAGGAATGGGGAAACAAAATAGGATATTTTCAGCCAAGAAAACAACAAAGATTTTGAAAATTAAAACCACATTTATCTCATCTTTAGGATCCAGAAACTTTAAATATTATGCCAGAAAATGCACAATGTCTCCTTTAAACGTCTCTAAAGGCTTTTGAATCTGGTGAGAGAATGCAAAGTTGTCTTCAAAGTTAAATGTGGCTACTTTAGACAATGTGAAATATAAAATATAGTTTGGGTTGTTTACATAATTCCATGTGTTCTTTAACAATTTGGATGTCTTCAGTAATAAAGTACTATGTTGAAAAACAAAAATCAAAATACAGAAAAACCAGAGAAGACGATGTGTCCAAACTTTTGACGGATGAAGAAAAGTTTAAAACACGGAAACACACATTTGATCAATTCTGGTTTATTAAGTCATTTCAAGTAGTTCAAAAGAATTTATTTTTTGCACAATACCTTTGCAATTTAGTAAGATTTTCCAAGTAAACAGAATGGGAGACAGAACGAAAAAAAGTACACAAAACATTGAAAACAGTATAAAACAGAGGAGACATTAAAATCAGACAGTAGTACTGAATCGAAGCCATTTGGGATTCTCTGCTTACATCACATAGAATTCAGTGCATTTCTCAACATCATAGCAACATGTGAAAGAAAGAAAATTTCCCCGAGTATTAACCCCAAACACCCAGAATCATCCATATCATGCCACATCAACTAAAAAGGATGACTCAGCAAAGAAGCACACACACACACACACACTCTAAAACCTGCCAGATGATTAAACATATTTAAGTCTTGACAAAGTAAAAGCACTACAAGTAGCACCAAAAGACAGCAACAAGATGGGCATGTAAAGAAATTATTCAGCTGCACGCTTTCAACAAGTTTGCATACTCGGTTAAGACTGAATCTGCAGTACTAAGGAGCCACACCACCATATTCAATGTAACTGTAAGGAGAACAATGAAGGCATTTTTCTGTGTAGAGGCTTACTTATTCACTTTTGAGCTGTCATACTCTGCATAGAATCTGATTGATAACAACATCCTCACAGCATGAATACACCCCGCTCTGAACACAACAGCTGCACTCCAACAAAGAGCCAAAAACAAACAAACAAACAAAAAAAAAACAATATAAATAACAATCAGTCTGTGATGTGAAGGAATTTTAAGAAACTAAATATATTTCTGCATCTTGCCAGCAAATCAACTGAGTATTCTGCACTTTTACCTTTCAGTGCCTTTGACCTAAATTTTATTTGACTGGAGACAAAACCTAGAGCCAAATTAGGGCAGGACAATTATAGATTATTATAAAAAGAAAATTTAGTATTATACAAATCAGCTAAACTCTAAGCAATGTTACCTGCTTCAGGTAACCTGTGACTGTGCAGATTCTCCCTCAGTGACAACCACAGGCAATAATACACTTCACCTTCAGTCACACTGCTCTAGTAGGCACATTTATAATGCAATTATACAAACAGGAGGCTGTAACACAGAGCAACAATACGAACCAGCAGGAGAAAGGACAGAACAGTGGCTGATGGCTGACGCATAGTGATTGTTCTGTTTGAATATCAGTTTAACAGCAGCAATTAAGCAACAACAAAATTAGACTTCTGACACACATGCAAATAATCTGAACTACAGGTACAAATCAACAAACGTAAACATGACAGACATGTCTTAACTAGCTTTGTTTCGCAACTGAGATGCATGTGTAATTAAATGAGTTGCAGAGATCTTGAGGCTCCCTGTAAATGCCTTTCAGTGGTTTTTACACAGAATCTGAAAACAAGCAACTGCCTGAAATTAAAAGGTTAAAAAAAAAAATCAGAATGAAAATGCACAACTATAACAGAATTTTAGAACTTTGTTATATATGTGGTTTTTCTTTTATTCATTTCATCAATTGCCCATTTTCAATGAAAAAAAAAAACACACAAATGTGTCACAGAACTGTGCCAAAGCAGGAAATCAGATAAAACAGCTATGACGGAGTAAAATGTGATACAATCAGGTTGATAAAAAGCTATTCCTTCACCATTTACTTATAAGCCCCAAACTATATACCTTTATGTAAACAAAGCTGCATTTTATAGACATAACCACATAATCTGAACAACCACAACCCTTTTACAAGATGACCGTATCTTTATTAAACTAATTCTTCTACCTTCGTATATACAACTTGTCCTCTACATCCCACAGCAGCCAACTCAAACCCTGCTTTACAGAACTTTGACCCTGAAGTATGCATGCAGTCATTCATCTACCAAACACTCCTGCGCTCTGTTGATTTACTCCTGAGAAAGTGAATTTAAACAGTAAATAAACTTCATACAGAGAATCTATTTAATTGGCGGCAGAAGGTAACTACTGCAACATCTGTACAATTGCACACTGAAATAGCATATATGATTTAAAAATAAAAACTTGAGACTTTGTTTTAAAGTAATCTAATTAAATTGGCAAAGGCTTTCCTTTCTTTCCACTATCTCTGTTTTGATTGGCAGCAAAAACTCAAGTGACTTGCAATCCTGCCATCAAGCAGGTGATGGCAGCATCTCAAAAAGGAAGGAAAAAGAAAAATGTAGCACAGATGGAGGACAGAGGAAGGTGAATCTAAAACAAAGCTGCTTCATTCTCTCTGCTCCATCTTCATAAAAAGCATTCAAAGGAATAACATTAAGACCACATAACAGAGATCAGTAAATTTCTCTTCTCATCCCTCCATGAAAAAGTTATTTCCTATAAAAGCTGTGTGAACCACTGCTGATCTGGCTCTCAGAGCAGACGTGCTGAGTTTGTTAGACTCAAAAAAAAAAACAAAAAACAAAAAACTTCAGGCTTTGTCCATTGAAGTTCTTTGAATTTGCAAAATGTGGTAAAGATAACTCTTTGGAGTGAAGTGCTCCCATTGTAGGCACTAGGAAAACTCGAGGCAAAGCGCAGACCAGTGTCTCAGCGTCTCATTTGTGCCATTTGATAGGTCTCTCTGTGCTGACGCGGGTGACGATGGCCCTGTGACTGCGGGTTTGCATTATGTGGTCTTCTTCTGAGCGTACCTACAGGAGGAGGAACAAGGGTCAAAAACAAAAGAATGGTAGAAAATAAACTTTGAGATACAATTTAGAAACGTATAACAAAATATAACTAGAAAGCACTCAGAGTGCAGGCCTCTGCCAAGCAGCTCATTTCCCCCCATAATGTGATTTACATCAAGTAATAATAGGCTAACATTTATTTTATCTACATTATTGGATTTCTTGACCACAAAAACATACCCATAACATTTGGAATCACATTCATATCATTATTAGTTCAATAGTTATTCACAAAAATCCATATTTCC
>JAQQAE010013057.1:0-12903 GCA_029823295.1 Pseudamia nigra | reverse complement strand
AGGGAGCGCTTAACATGAGCACACCTTAATGTCAAGTAAAATTCCTTGTATGTGTAAAAGCATGCTTGGCAATAAAGATGATTCTGATTCTGACATAAGCAGTTGAAATTTGAATCATTGTCATGTTTCAGATATTTTCTCATTAGATTTATTATGTTTCCAGTTTGTGCTGTAACTGACTCTCCAAGTTACAGCACAAACAAACTAATTAGATGTTAAACTACTGTCTGTGTATATGTCCATCCCTTTGACTCTCAGGTGTTGTTGTGCTCAGGTAACAGACAGCAGCAGGTCAGTTCAGAAAGACAGGATTATAGTCTGCTGGAGGCTCAACATGCTGAGCTCAAGAGGAAGGTAAGACTTTCAGACACCTGTTTATGTGTCTGAATTGTTTGCTGGTTAATATTCAGTCTTTATACACCGTAAGTTTAATAACATTTGTTTAGCTGTCTGAATACAGAAATGTACAAAGAATTGACTGAGAAGCGACACAGTGAATTCAGTTAATACTGTATAAAGGTGTAACACTGGACAGTGATTGTCTGCTCTCTGTGAGTGCAAAAGAGTTAAACATGGACAAAGTTTGTTTGCTGTGATTTTTGCAGGTTCATATAATAATTTTGCCCTCAACTGTGTATGTATTGTGCTTTGTGCAGCTGAAGGAGGTGGAGGAGGAGATTTTGTTGAAGAGCGGGGAGATCCGTGTTCTGAGGGACTCCCTGAAAGCTGCTCAGCAGGAGAAGGAGACTCAGAGACAAAACCAGATCCTGATCGAAACCCAGAGACTGAAAGAACAGAGCGACAGGGAGAAGGAACTCAACAAGAAGGTGTGGACAATCAACACAAATACACGGAGGTTATCCTGAGACTTAGAGGGACACAAAAAAAAAATCAGATACAAAGCTCTAAATTTTAATATTAGACTAGCATTTTGATATTTTTAAGACAAAAATGAAAGAAAAAAGGTTTGCATCTATAGTCAATTTGTAACAAAATGACATAAGGAGAAGAGATGCCTTGTCTATTAAAGATTTAGACAGTAGTTGTTACTTGGCTTGAACTTATTCAGGTAATTTTGGGACTATCCCAAGAGACGGCACCTTTTCAGAGTATGTTTTTTGGCTTATAAGTTCAACTGCTTTTTTTTACCCTCACAGAAAAACATATTATCTGAATTTTAACCATAACATACCCTGGAGAACATCCAATGACAGACCTAAACCTTGAGAAATATGATGTAGTGTGGGGGGTGGCGGGTTGTTGTGAATGATATGTTACAGACTGACTGAATGTCTGCGTGTGTTCAGGTCCAGTCTCTGCAGTCAGAGCTGCAGTTTAAAGAAGCTGAGATCAACGAGATGAAGAGCAAACTCCACAATTCAGACAGAAAGATACACTCTCCACTGCCCCGAAACAGGTCAGCTGTATCTACCTGTCTGTCCTCTGTTGAAGGATAGACATCAATTCTGCCACAAACACCAACATCAAACTGCAGGGTTTATAATAAAACTACATACTAATAACTGTGTTATTAAATATCAACAGCTCACACTATATATATGTCATTATTAACAGATAAAAAATCCTATGATTTACTTTTTGCTGCTGAAATGCAGCATAGGATTTCTAGTCTAACATACTTCTCGTCTGCCACTGTCCTCTCAGTCCCAAAGTACTCAGCTCTGTTGGCCCACTGCATCATGGGAGCAGTGGCAGCTCCTCCTCTCCATCAGGAAGCGGTTTCATCACTAAAGAGACGTTTGCCGCCCAAGTCCCTTCCCGAACCACACCAGTGAAGATGTCTGCAAAGACGAGACAGGGCGGCAGCAGCAGATCAGCTGAGAAACAGGACGCAAACCTTCCTGACCCGTTCTTGTCTGTGAGACGACCAAACTTTCAGCACAGAGGTGAGTCACATATCCACATGTCGTCTCAGAGACCAGTGTAAGATCTGCAGCACTGACTCACGAGGGGCTGAACATGTTTTCATTCATTTAGTAAAGCTAAGCTTTACTTGTATTTACTTAAAACTGATTAAATAACTGACCGGTGGGTCTGAAACTAAATACTCTTATCTCATTTTATAATTGCTGGAACAGACACGTTGTTACTTTCAAGTTACTTCCAGCCAATCAGAGTGCAGGGATTTCAGTGTCCATTGTAATAGTGTATATGAGCTCCATCGTTGTCCAGCAGGTGGCGTCCTGTTGGGTTTGTTGCTGCAGCAGCCTCTGTTTCCCAGCATCCTTGGCCTTCCTCACCTGCTGTCTCTGACTCAGACTAATATCCGCCTGACATCCAGGTAACCTCAGTATGACCCTGACAGCTTTTCCTTCCGTGCTTTTTCTTCACTTTTATTATTTTCAACATGGTACATTAATACTGAAGACATCCAAACTCCCAACAAACTCTATTAAAGTAAACAAGAAAGATATTGTTTATTTTTCACAGTCACTCACCAGCCTTACCACTCAGGTGACCAAAAATAATCATCTCTTGAATTTAGAATTATTATTTTTAATCAAAGGTTATGGCCTTCCAATCAGAGATTATGCTGGCCTTTTCTTGAGTTGAACTGTTAACATCCCAGAATTCCAGTTGTATAAAGTAAATATCAAATAGATGTTTCATGTGGAGCTGAAGGTGATATTGCTGTCATAGGCTAACTCACGTGCTTCAGTTTGTTTGTGGCTGTGTGTTTATGCATTTAATCGGTTATTGTGTGTCATTCAGGCTGTCATCTGCAGCCACCACCAACAGCAGCAGTGACGTTATCAGTGGCGGAGCTGGGACTTCTGGATCAGTGCTGACTCGGGTCCAGAATCTGGCTGTAACTGGACTGAATCTGCTGAGTCAGAGCAGCAGAAGTGATGGGTACAGATTGGGGTACAGTCCAGAGAGATCAGCCTTGAATTTAATTACGTCGTAGCACACGATGCACTTCTAAGTTCACTGTTTACACAGATACTCACAAAGTCAGGGAATGATCCCATGATTGAGTCAGAGGTGTGTCCGTGGCTGAATCACGGTGACACGTAAAAATGTCCTTTTCTCACAGGAACGTTACGAACTGTAGTGGATGTTCTGAGCGTTCACTTCCTTCATAGAATCATGGAAATCCTTCAGTGTGAGATCATAAACCAGTCTCCCCTCCATCACGGTGCAGAGCCCCTTCTCGATTTTGATTGGTTGGCGAGTGAGCAGTGATTCTCAATCACAGCTTTGTCCTAAAGACTGAGCCTTGAAACACCTTCAGCCCAGTGACCCGCGATTTTGATTGGGCAGTGCAAAAAAACGCTGTGCGCTGAGATGGTGATTCAGATCACCACCAAAATTTAATCACCTCTTCCTTGCCTAATTTCACACCTTTCCGGAAAGTGTCGTTAAAATCCATTCAGTACTTTTTGAGTAATCTTGCCAACTAACAAACAGACAGACAGACAAATGCTGGCAAAAACATAACCCTCGCTGCTCCCTGGTGCAGGTAAATGTCAGATATTATGGCTTTGAAATTTTGTGGAATAAGGGGTAGAAAATGGGTGGAATATTGAAATTCTGAGATTAAATACATTTTCATTATGCAATAAAATACTGTCTGTTTCCTAAGGAAGAAACATAACTTCATTTAGCTTTTATAAGGCTCCATATTGAGTTTTCTGTGATTTTTCACACAACAGTTTTCCTGTACAGACTCATAAGACAAATCATGTTACACATATACTGCCCCTATTGTTTGGCAGGATGCATTTGCATTGTACTGAAATATGTAGGTGACATAAAATTACTGAATTGACCTTTTCTCAAGTGGCAGATATTGTATAAAGCTTTGCAACAGTTTGATCTGGCAGCAGCTCCCCCTGGTGGCCTCATGGTGTCTTCATGTTGTTCATCCTGTTCTGCAGCTCATGTCCTGGATCCGTCCTCCTCCTACCTCTATTAGAGCTCCATCTCTCTCAGCTGTGTCACACTTTGCAGTCTAAGCCCTGTGCCTCCGCCACCTCCAGTGCCCGCTCAGCCCCAGCATGCCAGAGTGCTGCTCCTGGACTGGGCCGACTGGAGAGCAGTGGGCAGTCTGGTTTCACTGTGGAAGACTACGGTCTAGCTGCTCTGAGGGTCCTATGCTTGTTGTTGGCACACAGTGATGAGGTGAAAACACAGACACAAATATTATGGAACCACGGTGCTGCTGATGAGGTGGATGCTGACCTTTTGACCTTTCTGTCTCAGGTGTTGCAGGAGGTGCTGTCAAAGGAGAGTCAGAGCAGAGCGATCGCCAAAAAGGTGAACATAGACCTGCGTATACCCAAGCCATAGGCACGAGGCCTTTTAAAAAGGCTCAAATACAGTTTTATAACTATTAGGCATTAAACAGTCAAACATTTGAAGCTGTGAGATCTACAACCCCAACTCTGTGTAAAATGTAAATGAAAACAGAATGTAATGAGGGTCAAATCTCATAAACCCTTATTTTATTTCCAATAGAAGCAGAGACTGTTTACCATCTCATGGAAAATATTAGCTCATTTTGAATTTGATTGCAGCAACACATCTCAAAGTTGTGACACGGTGATGTTTACCATTGTGCAGCGAACCCTGTTCTTTTAATAGATGCCTGTAAATGTCTGGGAAGTGGAGAAAAATGTCAGATTTCTTTGCTGTGTGTTTATTTATTTTTTGATTGTCAAAGGGAGTCATGGTCCAAAAATCTACTTTCAGATGTCACAAATCTTTAAACCGACAAGTTAACTAATATTGTGTTCATGCTTACATTAGAATTATGTGGCATGGACTGAAAATTCAACCTTTTTCTTTCGGCATTGTGCACAATTCTAACAGATTTTTTTTCTGTGTGCTTAAACTTGAGATAAAACATGAGTCAAAGTAGAGCGGGACAGAGAAAGAGATGCGACTAGAGGGAGGGCGAGAGAGGAGGTTAAAATCTGTTATTGACTTTTTCCTGTTAGGAATTATTGTTATGCTGTCTTTTTAAAAATCTGTCTATTTTGTCTTTACACTGAATAGTAATAACTGAACAGTGTCTACAGCCAAAGGCACCTGTCATTTGCAGGAGCCTCGGTGTGCATTATCTGCAGAGAAATAGAAATCATTTCAAAGAAATGCATGCACAACATCAAACAGGTTGGAATTTGAATTTCAGCAGAATTGTATAGTCCTTCAGGGAAAACGCGGAAGTATTTTCCACATATATGTAAGAAAATAAAGTTTGCTCTTACATGTTTGCAAAGTGTGGATTAACTGGACTTAATCTATTAAGGATGTTCAGTAATTTTATATTTTCCTTGGTATTATAAATGTGGTTAAAACTCAAAGGTCCTGAATTGCATTCAGTTTAAGTTGGTTTGTGTGCTGAAATTAAGCAGGCCAAGTGAACTTTTTATTTTATTTTATGGTTGTAGGCTGATCACTCTGCTGTGGGTGTAGTCCCAAACTCCCAGAATGCTTTGCTGCAGTGTGTCTTACAGCTGTGTGACCCAAGCATTTCGCAGAAGGAGGAGGTTATCTGTAACGCTCTGAAGACGCTGTGTGTCCTGATCGAAAGGACACCCAAAACCCACGCTGACAGGTACAAACACGTCCATCCGTCCTCCTCTTCGGGTCAAAGGTCACACTGATTTGTTGAACTCTGCCTCTCTCAGGTTGCAGTGCGTGTTGCCGCAGGTGTGCGTTTGTGTGTCAGCTGACCGCAGGTTACATACCGTCTCGCGGTGTGTGTCGGTCCTGTCGTCCATGTCCGACCACCAGACTCTGACTCAGCAGCTCTGCTCTCAGCACGGTGAGGTTCTGCCCACACGGGTCACCTTGTTTTTCTGTCTCAAATGCTCTGGAGCTTCATCAGCAGTGAATGGTTAGTTCTGACTCATTCACAGTCCTTTAGAGCACGTAATCACCAACGTTTAAGGAGCAAAGTTTTCAAAAATGTTAAGGAAAAATAAAGTTTTCCGACTGTCGGGTGCTTCTATAGCAGTGGTTTCTTGGGGCCGAATTTTTAGAAACGACAAGTGTCATGACTCAAGTCTATAAATCACAGTAAAGACTGAATATGTGCATAAATGGATGTTATTGACCATTTTTACAGTTATTTTATAATATTACCAGACTTCACATTATCAGCTTGAGCAGAAAAATGACTCAATTTGAAGAGGTGTCGTCTCAGTTTTGTTTAATATATGTGCTTTTTAACACAATCCTCTGTAAAACTAGATGATTGTGTTCAGTCAAAGGTAACAGACTCTTTTATTACAATAATCAGATCAATACAAATATTCAGTGTTAAAACTATTGCCAGTTAGTTTTGAGAGATTAAAAACACTGATGCTAATATAGATTATTTAGAAATCAGTGGTTCACAAAGTTTTTTTTCAGCTCAAGAACCAGAAGCTCAACTGGTGTCACGGTGAGACTCAGACATACTGACTTTGAGTCTCGTGCAAAAGCTTAAGGCACCATGGTTTTGTTTTTTTTATCCAGTTATAATGACCATAAACATGCATTTCTCAACCAGAATCAAAATACACATAAACATTTTAGTTTCTCCACAATCAAGTGTCCGTATTTAGTGTTTCCTCCCTTTGCAGTTAAAATGTTCTAAACTTAAGTGGGACCGAAAAAATGTGATGTAGATTTAAAGTATGTGATCTGGAAATGTACAGGTTTCATTACACACATGTCAGTATTTTTGTTTGCTTCTTGTCATGTGACAATAAATATGGATTTTTACCTGTTGAAGCCATCTTATTTTTGATTTTTTTATTATTATTCTTTTTTTGTGTGTGTATGTACTGAGTTTTTGTATTTTTATTTTCAGTGCTACGAACACACCATCAAACCAAAAATGGACATTTGCTTATCCCATACTTACTTTACCATAAAGCTTATTTGTTTTTGTTCATGTGTATCGTCTTCATAAACACGATAACGAGATGAAACAAAGCCAAGGTGCCTAAAACAATTGCACGGTACCGTACATACTGACATGATGAATTAGGATAACAACTAATCTTCTGTTAAAATACTCGGGGAATGAATGCTTTATTGTCATATGTTTCCAATCACATGCAGTACAGAAAACAATGAAATTAACTTTTCTCCCACAAGCTCCATCTGATTGTAAAACCTGACTCCTCACATCAGCCGATCAGAATGAAATGCTGATCTTTGATTTGTGTTTTTTTTTTTTTTGTTTTAGACCCGTGTGTCTTCCTGAAGTTGTATCAGTTCATGAGGACCAGACCAGAGCAGAAGGCAGAGCACAGAGACTGGATTTTCCTGGATCTGCAGGTATCTCATGGTTTCCTCCATGAATATTAGTCTGTAATGACACATGGTAATTTATCGCATCATTGCACAGTTGTTTTTGTCATTTTCAGGTGATCCGTTTGCTGAGCAGACTGTTGACACAGAGGGCAGACAGCTGGTCCAGTCAGCACAGCAGCTGCCAGTGTTACACCGAGGTAACAAACACACACACACACACAAATCCGCTGAAATGTTCCCGTTTGTCCTGGTAACTCTGCTGTGTTTCCTCCTCAGCTGGTTCAGACAGTGGTGATTGTTTTCCACCGACAGTGGCTGGATCTGCGTGGTTCTCAAGAGTCAGACCATTCACTGGGTAAAGTTAAAACTCACAGGAAGCAGAACAACCTGCTGCTGAAAACATGCTGAACCTAAACGTTTTCTGTTTCAGGCGCCGGCCCGTCCACTTTGCCGTGGTGGCGCGGTGCGGCGGCCTCTCTTCTCAGAGAGTGTCTGCTGCTGCTGCACTGGCTGCTGCTGCATCACGGACGCTTCTCTGACAGCTGCAGGCTGCTGCTGCACATGTATGACCAGGTGATCCCTGCAGTCAGAGACACGCTAAGGAAGATTCCAGGACTCAGTGAGAGTGAAGGTATGATTCGATTCTGGGTAAAAACACGTGCGTGGCCAGTTCATCCCACTATACAGTACAGGACATAACCTGAACCCTTTGACCTGTTTAGCTCAAGTTGGTTCAGCAGGGCTTTGCTTTTCCTGGCTGTTTATATTGATGCAGCATAAAAGTATAGTGGCTTGAGCACGACTGCAGCCAAAGGCCAGGAAACCTAAAAGTACAAGTTGTAACCTTTTGATATAAAATGTAGCTTTAAGATTTTCTCAGGTGAGTTTGTAGTTGTACGGACTTCAAACTTGTGGAAAGTTTATCAAGGCAAAGCCTACTTGAAAATTTTGTCCCACAGTTTCGTGATGACACACATCCACTGACACGTTAGCCAGTCTGTTATCTGCATGATTTTACATCACATTTATGGTATTGTTTTTGGAACAACAGTGAAGTTGGAACCAAAAATACCCCCCCCCCCACTGTCTCACTCACTACCTCGTCACATACAGTAGAAATGCAGAAAAAGCTGTGTGAATACCTGCAGTGATCGATGGGATACAGTGACTGAGAATTAGAGTAAATAAATACAAAGTAGATATAGTGAGAAAAATACAGAGAGTTGCTGAGTGAGACGGGAGGGAACGGAAACATCAGCGGAGTATACACGAAATAACACAGTGAGAGGGATCTCACACAGATTACACACAAAAGTAATGTGACAGTTATAGCCCAGTGTTTATCCCGGTTTCCTGTTTTCTATCCTCCAGAGTTGGCACTGGAGGAAATCTGCCGTTCGGAGGACACTGATGAGATGGACACTGATACTGGTTCCTGATTGGCTGCCAGCAGACGATGGACTGTTGAGGCACACGATGAGTCAGCAGGTCACACATTTGTCTGATGGGATCAACAGTAAAAATGAAAAACAAAAAAAGCTGTTTATACTGTTGTCTTTAACACCTGCTGGCTTCTACCTGTTTTACCTCAAGGCTTTAATGAAGAAATAATCAGAAAATATTTAAACATTTACGTGTCTGCTATGTATATGAACATTTTAACATTAGTTAAATGTGAGTTTTCACAGTTTTGAAGCTGTATTTAACAAAAGTGTGTCAGTTTTGTTTTTGTGTTTTTTTTTTTTTTCATAATGAACTACATAACTCTAATAAGGTCTAATAGAACTGTTTAGTGTTACACACTGAAGACAGAAAAACTGCAATCACCACCAAAAGGGATTTGGGGTAATTTTCAGAGTCCAGAAAAGTTCTTCAAAGATTATTTCCTCTCATGACATGAAAGATTTAAATGATTGATCATTTTTATCTTGTCAGTTGTTATGATTAAGAAACATCTGTCGATTGATTTATTACTTCAGGGAAAATTTAAACAATCCGCTATTATTAAATCGTGTCCTTGTCAGAGGGTTGTAGCATTTCCTGGGTCTTTATTTGATAAAGGACAGTAGAGACCTGAGGATGGCACATTGTGGTTCAGCTGAAGTTTTTTTCCAGGGTTATAGAAAAATGTACTTTATTTCCACTAATGTGTTACATTTACAGTTGAGGCTTAAGTTTGGGCTGAGTCAGCTGCTGTATCCATCAGTGCACCCAGTGTCTCTTTAGAAATAAGGTCATTAATCCAAGGAAGTTGATGTGGAAAAACAATCATAGTAAAGCAGAAGTGTGGCATCTTGACAGAATATGAAACATCAGTATTTACCTGTACATTACATATTTACTCTCCATCGCATACATAAAAACAGCCCAAACTTCACAGGGCAGGCAGAGTTTCTACAACGCAAAGACAAGAGAAAAGAGGGTCGAGTTGTTTCCTGACCGTTTGCATTACGTTGTGCTGGAAGGTAACTATAATTTATGTAAGATTAAAAGGAAGCATTCAACTTAACATGGCCAAGTGTGATGGTTTAACAACTGTTCATAACGCGTTGACACAGAAACTGGAACTTTTCCAACATTCCCACTTGTAACATGATCAGACACCTGCAGCTGAATATGATCTGAACTCCGAAAAAAGTCCAAATCATGACCTAACGTTATCAACTACATCTGTTGCACAATCTGTTGATTAAACTAAATGAACACTTATTGCGGACAGATTCATAATAATCAGCACATGAGGTGTTTGTTCTATATTTTGCTGACTTTTCATTTGAATTTGCATCAAATGATTCCAACAATGTTCAAATTCAGAAAAAAAGTGCAGTTAATCCACTTCCCAGGTCTGTTTGATCTGATTTCCTGCTCGTGATGATGTATGTTAGGGACTTATACATTATCACCTCTATTCGAGCTACTTGACTGTCACATCACCAGTATGGTACATATGTGGAAACGGTGTTTGTTTGGTGAAATGGTGTGTGTTTTGTGTCAGGATCAGAGAATCTGCTCATGTCTGTGACGACAAAACTCACATTTCAAACACTGCATAGTCTTTGTTGCAGCACCCAGTGCCCAGTTTTTATCGTTTCGGACCTCCACCTCCCAGCTGTGAGTCCCAGAGTAAAAGCCCTCAGAGCCCAGGAATGAGTGGAAGAGTTAAAACCTCTGGATTTTCTGGAAGATTATTTCTCTCCTGAACTCACTGTGGTCAGGTCTTCATTCAGGATGAGTTATTAAACGAGCAGAACCACAGGAGTGTATCTATTCCAGATGTTGAAGTCCACGGTGCCCAGGTCTATCAGAGGGGTGGATCTTCCAGCTGGGGGCGCCGCTGCTCTCTTTCTACTGCAGCCTTGTATTTGCACAGGAATGGGACGTGTTCAGCTCATCTGACAGATCTACTACAGCACGTGCAGGGTCAGACACAATGTATCTTCTTTTTTTCCTTTCTGTCTATTAATGGCTCTTTAGATTGTAAAGTTTGTGTCGATCTCTGGACTAAGGAGGCAAAAACAGAAATGGGAAAAAAAAAACCTCTTCAGCTGTGTACTTTAAACACCTTTATTAAAATAAATACAGATACACAGGGCTGAGTGTCCTGATCTTTTTTATCCATTTTTTTAAAGAACTGCAAGGTGTAAATTTAAAACAACCTGGAAAAAAAGGAACTTATCCACCCTGAAATGTACATGATGTTCAAAAATGAATAAATACAACTTAAGAATAAAACAAAGTAATGTTTTTCAGAATAACAAAGAATGTCAAATTAGGTTACGAGGTGAATAAAATAAGTAACCAGACAGAAAACTAGGACAGAGTCATATTGCATAATACTGTGAAGAAAAGTAATGCCGTTCAATTTGTCTTACATTTCCACCTGGGTTTGTGATATTAAACATATACAGTATAAACCTGAAAAATGTTCAAATGGCACAATTTAGTCAGGGCTAAAATAAAACTAAAATAAAAACGTGTCACGGTTTATTAAGTCACTCAGACAAAATGTAAAGCAAATTCAGAACAATGTGCATTTTAACCTGGTGATGGGACCACGTCATAATTTATCGCAGTCTTCAATGGATGATGTCGGTGCCTAATCAAAAGTTTGGACACACCTTCTTTAGTGTTTTTACTTTATTACTCGTGTTAGCGACACATTTCATAAAGTTATATTTACAGGAAATGTCAGAAATGGGATTAGGAACAAGTGATTCGAGTTTGGTGGCGAATCACCATCTTAGTGCAAATCTTTTTTTTTTTTTTGCACTGACCAATCAGAGGCGCAGACATCACTGCTCGCTCGCCAACCAATCGAAATCAAGAAGGGGTGGGACATAAGTTCTCTGCACCACGATGGAGGAGACACAACTGAGTGACAGCTGGGTTAATCATCTCACACATTTCCATAACTTTATGAAAGAAGTGAACATCCGACTCATTCATGACTACGCGAGGAAGGATGTAAACGGTGAACTTAAAAGTGCAACGTGTGTCGGGATGTCGTTAAATCCCTCCCACCTCTCACCTCACGCACACACCGTCTCCGTGCGTGTCTGACATCAGCAGATCACATCTATACATAGGTTTCATCTTGATAAATCGATTGCAGATTTTAATTTTAATCCACCAAATACTCGCCTGGAAATATCTTACACCACTATTTTGAGCTGAGTGTAGTTGTATTTCAACATTGGACCCCTTTGCGGCGCTGAAACCTTCCCCGTGGGGAAAATAATGCTCAGCACAGTGTGTTCCAACACTGCTTTTATGCAGACGGAGGGATTTTATTTAAACAAGCAAACTTGGGGAATGAGGAATTAGTTGCAGCAACTTCCGAGACTTGATCAACCTCCATTGGTGCAGATCAGCTTTAAGTCGTTGAAAAAGGCCTTGAAAATGCATTTTATTTTTCAGGTTTGGGTCGCCTTCACTTTTATTTAACCCTGTGGCAGATCCTTAGTTTGTACTATTTCAAGATATTCACTGAATGTGAACTGTTTGAATTTCAACAAAAACTAATTTAAAAAAAAAAAAGTGTGTTCTAAAACTTCTGACCAGTAGTGTACATTAAAAAAAAAAAACAAAATAAAAACCCACTGAAGGAGAACGTGTCCAAACTTTTGACAGATAGTGTATAGTTATAATTGTGCACATTTAATAAACCTTCAGACATTTCAGTGGTGTTGACGTCGTCGGTAAAAACAGGTCGATGAAGCGATGCTGTTCACTCATCACGCGTATCAAACCAAACCAAAAGCAGACTTTTCTGTTTCACCGTCAGCTTCGAGCGCAAAAACTGTCACGTTATTGTTTATTCACTCGATGCAAAAAAACAAAAAAATGCGTCTGGAACTTTCAGGTCATTATGTGGACAGTTTGTGTCCATGTTGTTTTTTTGCACCATACAACTGCCTGTTTAATGTGACTTAATATGAACAAAATAAGCAACAAAATTGGACAAAAGCTGAATTACATAATTCATAAAATTAACAAACCCAATGAAAAATAACAAACAAGGAGAAAAATTAACTTGATGTATTTGTGATACTGCGCTAGGGTGGTTTAAGTCCTATCTATCAGATAGGAGTTTTTCTGTGAAGCTTTCAGATGCCGAGTCCTCTCCTG
>JAQQAE010013056.1:0-12904 GCA_029823295.1 Pseudamia nigra | reverse complement strand
AAACTCTGTCACATCAAACCTGCACTCTGAGCCTGGCGATTGAGTCTCTGCACTGTCTGCTCTGTCAAGTTTCGTTCCGGTCGTGACACGTAACCCCCGCGATAAACGAGGGACCACTGTGCAGGTAGAGATGTACACTCACCGGCCACTTTATTAGTTATGCCTGTACAGTATAATCAAAGTCATTGCAAATTTTTATGTGCAACCATTTCTAAGGTTTACAGAGAGTAATCCAACAAAGTGAGTGGCAGCTGTGTGGGTAAAAATGCCTTGTTGATGCGAGAGGTCACCGGAGAATGGTCAGACTGGTCTGACATGATAGAAAGGCAGGTACCTCAAATAGATGGACTACAGCAGCAAAAGACCACACTGGGTGCCACTCCTGTCAGATAAGAACAGGAAACTGTGGCTACAATTCAACAGACTCAACAAAATCGAACAATACGAGATTGGAAAAGTGTCTTGTCCGATGAGTTCCCAAGGATGAATTTAGAGACAACAACATGAAAGCAGAGGTTCATTCTACCTGGTATCAATGGTTCATGCTGGTGGTGTGGGGAATGTACCGTATTCTTGGCACACTTTGGTACTAATTGAGCATGGCACAGTCACAGTCTTGGACAGCACAGCCTACCTGAGGATTGTTGCTGATCTTGTCCCTCCCTTTATGAACACAGTGTACCCATCTTCTAATGACTACTTCCAGCAGAATAATGCACCATGTCACAAAGCTCAAATCAGGTCAAACTGGTTCTTGAACATGTAGTCCAACAACCTCCACAGTCGCCAGATCTCAATAGATTACCTTTGGGATATGGTGGAACAGCACATTCCCATCATGGATATGCAGCCAACAAATCTGCAGCAACTGTGTGATGTTATTGTGTCAATATGGACCAAAATCTCTGAGGGATGTTTCTAGCACCTTGTTGAATTTATGCCACAAATAATTAAGGCAGTTCTGAAGTCAAAAGGGGCTCCAACCCAGCACTAGAAAGGTGAACCTAATAAGTACTTTGCATACAGTATGAAATCTGTGGACATGTGTATTGTGGTTGAAATAAAAATAACAAGATCAACGGAAAAGAAAATTCTGTGATCAGCTTTCCACATTTTATTAATTAGGTATCTGGCTTCCAAATATCAGGGTTTTTCAACCATTTCGATCCAGGGACCCCCTTCCTGAGAAGCAACCTGTGGACCCCTTCTGCTCAGTATGAGGATAAATGTTGAGATTAGGGTTTTTCTTACCTGTTAATGTCATGTCTGGGCATGAGTTGCACACAGTCTGTCTATTCTTGGCAGTACATTGGCAGACAGTCTCATATCATTCTGTCTTCAGTTTGCATAGTCTGGCTAGGGGAGCAACAAATATACCGGAGTTGTGAATATATTAAAATATTTCGAGTATTGGGTGTTTGTCACACTGACATCCGCTAGACGTCGCTCTAGGTTTGTGTACCTCATCTGCCGCATCTGTATTACTGACAATTTAAAATGTAGACATTATCAATAACGACCATACCTGCCATCAGCAGGCTCACACCAAATGTGTCAGTGCTGTCACTCACCTGGTGAGGCGGGGAAGCGAGCCGCGAGCTCTCGCTTCTGGCGTCAAGCGCGTGGCCACCCAGCCGAGCATTTGAAGCGCGTTCCCCGAACAAATGCGACCTGTCCTCCAGAGCAACTAATACACGTTTTTTTGTTCTTCATTATGTATTTTTTGGCTCGTGCGACTAATATTCTGGAGCGACATATCACCCGGAAAATACAGTAGTTGCAAAAGGGATCCATTTCCTGTCACAGCACCACTCATCAGAGTTGGAGAACTACTTCACTGAAGTTAGTAGCCAGTTCATCGTGGTTTTGCTCAAGTAAGAAATCATGGATATCATCTTGTAGTTCAAAAACCTGCGTGAGCACCATGCCGTAGGACAGCCAAGTTTGAGTGGTAAAGGAGAGTGATGTGTTTGCTTCTTAAACAGGCAAGTGTTTAATACCTTTTATTTTATGAGGATTACAATCTTTACAGTAGCATCAAACACATTGTTGAGTTCAACACTTAAGTCTTTGGAGGCTAGGAACTCATACAATCATACAATGATGTGAATCATACAATGTGTCCAAATTATCCCTGGCGCTGCTTTCCTTGCATGTACAACCAGTCCAGTTTAGCTGCTGCTCATGGCTCTGGCTCCATCACTACATGATGCCACACACTTCTGCCATGAAATGTCATGATCTTTGAAAAAGTTATCAAGCACTTTAAAGATCTCTGCACCTGTCATTTGCCCGGGCAGTGGTTTGCAAAAAAGAAATTCCTCACACATAGAACCGTTGCTCTCGTATCACACAAATACCAGCAGCTGCACATCAGTGGTGATATCAGGGGACTCATCAATTTGAATTGAGAATCCTTGAACTGATTGAAGTTTGTCTATCAGCTGCTCTTTCACATTACTGGCCATTTCCACAATTCGCCATCCCACTCTGCTATCTGTCAAAGGGATGTATTTTAATTTGTTTACACGTTCTTCATCTATCATGGTTTTACAGGTCTATAGCTGCTTGCTAAATAAGTTGCTTTGCAATTTTATGCAGTGTTTTTGCATTGTGCAACTCTAAGCGCTGCCTGATACGATGCTTTCAGTGCATTTTCCCTCCCTTTGCACTCTTTCTCATGAGCGTCTGCTGTACTTTGAAATTATGCAACATATCTTGCATATATCGAAGAGGCTTGGCCTTCATGACTTGATTTGAAAGAAGCATAGAGCACATGAAACACAGTGGTACCTCCTCACCTTCTTGGGCAGTAGTGAATGTAAATCCATATTTGATGTAGTCCTCACTGTATATTCTTTTTTTGCTCTCTTACATTTCTCTGTTTCCTGTCTGAACAGCATGTGTTGCACCCTCAAAATGAACACGTAAGCAGATGTCCATCTTCATTTTGCAACTTTTAAGAAAAGAAAAAGAAGTTCACAGTTCAGGAGAGGCATAAGTTTCTTAACAGTAAAGATGATGTCCTTTAACTCACAGTACATAGCTAAACTGAATGACCACTGTAAACATCCATCCATTTTCAACCCCTGAATCCTCGCAAGAGTCAGGGGCGGGGGGTGCTGGAGCCTATTCCAGCTGCCTCAGGGCAAAGGCAGGGTACACCCTGGATGAGTCGCCAGTTCATCGCAGGGCTTCACTGTAAACATGAAATAGTATATTTAAACTTGTTATTAAGGCTTCATCTGTTTCAGGGCACTACACACGTTTGACCTCTGTCAGTAGCCGTTTCCTTACTACAAACTGATTAATGGCGGTTCCTGTTAGAAATTGAAACTT
The DNA here is from genome assembly GCA_029823295.1 of Pseudamia nigra. Taxonomy (NCBI): domain Eukaryota; kingdom Metazoa; phylum Chordata; class Actinopteri; order Kurtiformes; family Apogonidae; genus Pseudamia; species Pseudamia nigra. The sequence goes on along the minus strand of JAQQAE010013056.1, from coordinate 9,565 downwards.
ACAAACCCCTTACAACACCGTCACGGACCCACAGGGGGCCTCAGACCCCCAGTTGAAAACCCCTGTTCTAGTCTGTTCTAAACATTTTGATTTAACTGAGCATTTGTTTTGTTTTGATATTTGTGCTTGTAACATTTATAACAACAACAACAGCTTACAACATGTTTGTTTCATTAACAAAATAAAAATAAGATATTCAGATACTGATAGATTTCTACAGTAATCAATGTTTATCACTCTGACTTTTCTTGGATGCAACAATTTGCATTAAGCCGGTATATGTCATCAATGCCACATGAATAAGGAAATGTGATTCATTCACCACATTTCTCCTCAAACTCCTCCTGAAGATAATACCGTAGACAAGCTGTGAAATTGAAAAGTCCTTCAATTTATATGACCGTGTCTTAAGGTTAAAAGGTTAAGTTAAGGTTAAGGAAAAGGTCTAAGGGCAAGGGGTTAGAAAGAAAAAAACAAAACACAAAGTTAGAAACTGACAGCTTCTGGAGCCAAGCCCTCCTGGGTGGCAGCTCTGCGTTCTGCTAGTTCCATCAAAACCGTCCCTTCCCCCCACCCACTGGGTTTGTGAGTGGAGGAAGGGGACAGCTACAGGACGGATAGAGGGGGTGTGGCGGTCACTTCTTTTACCACAAGAGGGCACTTAACTCTATAACGTAACTATAGGTCATAATTCATGCATACACAAACTCCATGTGGTTGTTTTTGTTGGAGGGCAGGCTCTAACAGACACTATGAAAGGTAAAAATAGTCAACAACATTACTTTATCAACAATTTCAATTTTTTCAGATTTATGAAGTGATTCACAAAGGTTTGTCACTTTAAAAAAGTGGACACCCAGGAAAATATTTGTCTTAACTTTTGTCTTTCTTAATCATCATGTAATTTCACATAGTTAGGTAAACATGAGTCTGTCCATTTTATAATGAATAAACTTTATAGACTACTATGTATGGACAGTGTTTTAGAATTGTTGTTGTCTTGAGTAAACAATACACTGCGAGAACACAAAAAAATACATTTTGGACAGAAAGAAAAAAACATATGTCCAGAGCCACAATATATCTAAATCCTTTATGAACCACATGACACATTTTTTTCTGGCAACATGTTAAAAACCAATCAATTAATTATTTTTGCTCGTCATCATTTTGTTTCATGTGTTCATTTTGTCAAATTGTCAAATTTTTTCAAATTTCCTGGATCATTATGATCAGTTTCCCTTAAGCTTCTTCATATTGCAAATGTTTTGTTCTTTTTTTTTTTGTTCATTGGCTTGATTATTTTGTTCTCTTATCACTGTTTCTTATTGTATTTGGCTCATTTTGGTGGATTGACTGCTTAACTTGTTCATTTTGATTTATTGTAATGCGTTACTTCCATTATGGGACAAAGCCACAGGAGCCACTGGAGGAGCAGAAGAGTCACATGTGGCCCCTGGAGCCGCAGGTTGCAGACCCCTGACCAACAAAAAGGCAGACTATGTAAACTGTTGTTGACCTGAAAGAAATGATCAGTGGTGGGCAGTGTAATCAGAAACAGTACTCAAGTAAAACACTGTTACTTTCTAATTCTAATGACTCAAGTAGAAGTACTCATAAACATAAGTACAAAAGAGTCCCTCATCAAAAAGCTACAGTAGTGAGTAACTTCATCTCATGGAGTTTATTACAGCCTCATAAATTCCATTCAAACAGGTATGTTGGACATTTTTGTTAATTTTCTCGCTTATTTTAATGATTTCTTTATTTTTTTTAATTTACTTCACTTTTTTAACCACTGTTAATTTGTTCACTTTTGCTCATTATGTTGCTTGTTTTGTTTTTTGTTCAGTTTTTTTATGCTATTGTTCATTTTTAATTAATTTCTTTTTTACTTATTTTGTTCTTTTGTGCTTATCATGTTAACTTTATAAGTTCTCTCTTTCTTTTTTAAATTCCATGATTATTTTATTCATTTTTTGCTCATTTTGTTCATTTTTTGTAACTTATATCATTCATTTTGTACATTTTTATTTTGTTCATTTTCTATTTAACTGATTATTTTGTTATGTTTTTGTTTATTACCTCCCCCAAGAAGGTTATGTTTTTCATTTGTCTGTCTGTTAGTTAGCAACATTACTCAAAAAGTTGTCAATGGATTTTGATTAAATTTTCAGGTTTGCTCAGAAATGATACAAGGAACAATTGATTAGATTTTGGGTGCAATCCAGATCACATTCTGGATCTGGGAATTTTTCAAAATCTTCTTCACCATTGGTGAACTTATATTATAAATGAAATAATAATAATATTTATGTGATTCCAAATGCTGAGGACAGGTTTTCATGGTCATGGAATCTAATAATGGAGACAAAACATATTTGGCACTATTGATTCATAGTGTAAACAACAACTGAGCTACTCGGTGGAGGTCTGTGTTCTTTTCTAGTTATATACAGTATATACTATTTTACTTGTACTCACTGAGATGTGTAGTAAATGTAGCTGAGTAGAAGAAGAACATTTTTTCATCACAAACATAACTGAGTAAGAGTCACAAAAGTGTTCTACAAAACAATTATTACTCCTGAAAGCCTGTTCTTACAGAATTCACGAGAACTTTCAGATATTTCACAACCGAGCATTCGTTAGGATTCGACTTCAATTTTAGATCTCTCGTAAAGCAACATCAGCAACAGAAAGATAACACACACAATCCCTGCTTCACACCGAACACTTGTAGGGAAGTGCAAAGTGAAATTAAACTTGTATGTTATTTCTCACGCTGTTGGGAAACCCGCTTGGCAGAGTTACATCCTGGTTTTGTTTTATGCTTATTGTCTCAGTTCAAGTAAGAGAGACAGTCGTAGCAGTAATTATCTCTGGGAGAACGGCACTGTGCGCTGTCTGTTCAAAAACACCACATGTACTGTTTATTTTGCAGGAAAACGCCGCTCTATCTGCTCATTTTACAGGATGTGACAGAAATGCCTAGGGGAAGCAGAACATTTACTTTGTTTTTCAGACCCAATAAATGTTTCTGACCAGATCTGCAGGATGTAAGAAAATGATTCAGTTAATTCTGCCAATTCTAGATTTTCAGACGCGCCGAGTGTCCTGGGAAATGCTGGCGAACGTCAGACAATGTCAGGCAGCTCAAAAAGGCAAATAAATAAATAAAGCATCATTCAGTGCATATTTTATGATTACCTTTTATTACTGCCTTACTACACTTTTATTTTTTGTCTCAGCATGTTGATCTACTGATGGTTCACACAGGGAATCTCCAAAATCAATAAATGGTGTAAATAAAAACTTAATAACCTGTGCATGTATGCAATGATGAACTGAACTGAGAATCTTTATTGATGTACTGAAAACCCTAGTATTTAATATTATCATTTTGTAAAACACCATTGACTATATTTGGTCACTTATTTGTAATTTTGTGCATATTTGCCCATTTCATTCATTATTCTCTTAGGTTCTTGATATTTTTGCTGTGTTGTTCATTTTTTGTTCACAACTTTGGTCAGTCTAGTTTATTTTGTTAATTTTTAAAATTCTCTTAATTGATTCAGCCATTTGCTGTTGATATTCTTGATTATTTTCTACAATTTTGTTCATTTTCTTGATTATTTTCTTGATTTCTATTCCTTTTCTTGGTTATATTCTTTATTGTTTGTTTTTGTTCATTTTCCTTTTAGTTGTGTCATGCAGTCCATTTCTTTGTTTTCCATTTTTGTTCATTTCCTTTATTTTTTTCATTATGTTCTTAGTTTTTGTTATTTTGCTTCTTATTTTCTTGATTTTGTCTATTTCCTGTGTTATTTTCTTCATTTCTGCTCATTTTCTTAATTGTTTTCTTCATTTGTGTTCATTTTTCTTCTTCCTTCGTACACTCTGTCCATTCCCCTGCTTAGTTCGTAAATTTTTGTTCATGCCCCTGAATCTTTTTATTCATTTCTGTTCACATTCTTCAGCTTTTCTTCATTTTTGTTCATTTCCTCAATAATTTTCTTACTTTTTTATTCATTTTTACTCATTTCACAAGTTATTTTCTTCAGTTTGGCCATTTCACTTTTGGTTTATTTCCTTGATTATTTTCTTCATCTCTTGGTTCATTTTCTTGATTTAACCCTTATTCCATTTGTTTTGAAACAAAACTCAGCATCCTTATAACCATTTTACATCTAAAGAGATATAAAAATGCTGTGATATGTGGATTCTTAATCAGTAATAAATGATGATATGTCTGTTTTTAACAAATTTGTCGAAGTTTAGATCTCTGTTAAGAGAGATGCCACATTTCTCTTGAGCTAAACGTTTGAGAATCACTGCCCTAAAGGATGTTGTGGGAATTACTGCAGACATAAAAAATGTTCTTCTTCATTTCAACCTCTTGTCATGTATATTCTCAATATGGAACCATCACCACATTATTGCCACATGCTTTGCTGTGGTGCTCAGAATATCCAAAGCATTTAATCTCTTACTACAGCACAATATGAAGTCGGTCCCCTTTGGAACATTCTGGTTTTTGTTGAGGAAGTAGCATGAATAAACAATGCAGCGCTGAAGGGAAAATTGCATTGCTCTGTGTTTTAATGCTAAACAAATATAGGTCTGCTCAGCCTGTTGGGCCTCCAGGACCTAATTTTATGACTGTCCTGCAGTTACATCACCGCGTTCACGAACAGCAGTCAGCTCTATATGAAGTGTGTACAGCCCTGTGACATACTTAATCTGAGGCGTTGCATAACTCTGCACAGCGGAAAACATGTAAAGAACCATGTGAGCAGAGGTGTTTGTGTCAGTGGGGAGGGCGAAATTCAGTACTAATAACATGTGCCATTGCCTCCCCAGTAACAAACAAAACACTTTTACTTCATGATTTTTTTCAGTAGTTTGTAAATGTAGTGGAGTCTGTGCAGTTTTCCACAAACAATAACAATTTTGTTTATTTTTGAAATACTTTTTGTCCATTTTTTTTTGGCCGTGTGCCCATTGTGTGGATGGTTTTGCTCATTTTTATTCATTTTGTGGTTGTTGTTGATCCTTTTTGTGATTATTTCCTTCATTTCTTGGTTCAGTTTTGTAATTTTCTTGATTTTGCCTGTTCCCGTTGCCCATTTTGTTGTTGATTTTGTTCCTTTTTATGACTTTTCTTGATGATTCTGTGCATTTTGCTGGTCTTGTTGCTTATTTTGTCCAGTTTCTTGATTATTTTGCCCTTTTTAAAAAAAATGTTTGCTCATTTTCATTATTTCTGCTCATTGTATAAAATACTGACTTGACAGCTGGGATAGGCTCCGGCACCCCCCCTCAACGCTCACGAGGATAAAGGGGTAGAAAATGGATGAATGGATGGATGGGTATAAAATACTTGCATTTTATTTTACACTGTATTTGTTTCATACTTTGTTCATTTTCTTCCTTTTCTGTTTATTTTGTTCATTTTTTCCCGGTCATGTTGATTTGTTGCTCATTCTCTGAATTATTTTGTTCTTTTTATTCATTTTTGATCATTTTGGGGTTTTTTTTTAATTACTGGTAATTTTTTTTCACTATTTTGTACATTTTTGCAAAGGTTGTAGCTTATTTTTTATTATTTTCTTCAGTAGTGCTCATTGCTCATGTTTGTGGTTATTTTATTTCTTGTTGTTCATTTTCCCCTTATGTTCTTTGCTTATTTGCTTGATTATTTTATTCTTATTATTAATTTTTTTAATCATTTTTGGGTTTTTTTTTCATTTCTGTTCATTGTGTAAAACAACATTTTTTCTACTTTTGTTCCTTATTTTGTTCATTTCTTGATTATTTTGTTCATTTTTGCAAAGTCACACATTTTCTTTCCTTCACTCATTTTTTATTATTTCCTTCCTTTACTGTTCATTTTGTTGCTTATAATGTTCATTTTCTTGATTATTTTGTTCATTTACTCTTCATTGCTGTTTTTAAATAATAATTTTGCTAATTTCCTTGAATATTTTCTGCATTTTTGCAGGTTTTGTTGCTTTCTTTGCTGATTTTCTTGATTCTTTTGTTCATTTACTCTTCATTTCGGTTCATCTTGTAAAATAATTTCACTCACTTTTTTGATTGTGCATTTCTACTGATTGTGTTGCTCATTTTATTCATTCTTTATTCATTTTTGTTCATTTCTGGATTACTCTGTTCTTTTTTCATAAATGTCCTCATTTTTGTTCATTTTTGTAAATTATCTGTGCTCATTTTATTATTTAGTGCATTTTGGTCATTTTCGTGATTATTTAGTAACTTTTTTGCTCCAAATTTGTTCATAGTCTTGGTTAATTTGTTCAGTTTTGATTTATTTTCAAAGTTTTTTTTTTTGCTCATTTGCCCATTTGTGGCTAATTTTCTTGAACATCACATCCATTTTTATTGTTCTGTCCGTAAACTTATCCACAAAAAGACATACACCCATGCATTAACAATTCGCCAGAAAACAGAAAAAATCTTTTTTTTTCCCCACTCTAACTTTTTGTGTTAATTTTTCAGCAGCAGCGGAATTAAAACACTCCCACAAAGCCCTCTGTTGCTTTTAAATTAATTTACCGTTTGCACGGTGAAAAGGCTTTAATGCTCTTCCATATTAACCACCGCCCACATGTTTGCATCGACACGTTTCATTTGGAGCTCCGTGCGTACTGTATATTGCTGTGAGAGCAGTTTAGGGTCGCTGGTAAATGACAGATTACTCACATTTGTGTGAGCCTGTGTAATCCGATTCCGCTCCACTTCATTCTGTGCAAATCTCATGTCGTCATAGTGTAGCCGACTGGAGGAGCGCTTCAGTTTCACAGACAGGACCAGCCGCACGCAGACTCATCCAACGCGGTGCACCGTGCGAGGCTGAAGAACAGCTGCGGAGCCTGAACGTCCCATGTCTCCACGTGAACGGTGTGGGCTTGGTCTGAACATTGGGTGGGACAAAATAATTAAGAAAATGAGTCAAAACGAACAAAAATAACCGAGACAGTGAAGAAAAATGAACAAAATAGTTAAGAAAATTATTACAAATTAACTAAATGATTAAGAAAATGAGTCAAAATGAACAAAATAATCAATTAACTGGTTAAAAATGAACACCGTAATTAAGAAAATTATTAAAAATTAACAAAGTAATTAAGAAAATGGGTCAAAAATGAACCAAATCATACAAAAATTGAATAAAAATGAACAAAATAATAAAATAATACATTAAAATACACAAAGGATTTTTTTAAATGAGTCGAAATGAACCAATTCATCCAGAAACTGAATAAAAATGAAAAAAAAAATTGGGAACATGAGTAAAAAACACACGAGTCAAACAAAATAAGCAACAAAAGAATAATAATATCCCATATAACTGAGAAAAATGAACAAAAATGATGAAATAAAATTTGTAATACTGTATTAAACAAAATTATCAGAAAAGTTAACAAAATGAGAAAGAAAACAAAAGGGGAAAAGTAAGTGACAAATTGAGTAAAAATACACTAAATAATCAATGTATGTTCTTAATAAAGGCTGTGATAGATTAAATTTGTTTTACTATAAAGTATTTTTGTTAGAGGGAGCAGATATTATAAGTCTTCCTCCTGCTCCTTTTCATGCAAATTTTTTTGCATTTTTCTGACATCAACAGATATGTTTTTATGTTGAATGAATGAAATAAACTATGTACAGCACTTTGTGCTACTTCTATGTTTGAAAAGTGCTCTACAAATAAAATTTGATTTGAAGAAAATGAGTAAAAATAAACAGAATACTCGAGAAAATGAACAAAATTTAAGAAAATAATCAAGACAGTTTGCAAAAATGAACACAACAATGAAGAAACTGAAGAAAAATAAACAAACTAACCAAGAAAATGCACACAAATGAACCAAATGACTAGAAGAAAATATCTAAAGTAAACAAAATAATAAAGAAAATGAGCAAAACTGAACAAAATAATGAAGAAAGTGAACAAAAATTGACACAAGTAGTAAATGATAAACTTAAGCATGAGCAAATGAGACAAATAAGAGCAAAATTTTATCAAAAATAATGAAGCAACATAACAAAACGGTACCATAAATCAAGAAAGTTTTGAAAAATACCAACAAAAAGACAACAAAATGAGAAAAAAATAACAAAACTATTGAGGATATTTACAAATATGATTAAAATAAAGAATACAACTTTACAAAATTATTGTAACAAATTCCACATTATGTTATGTTACTCACTACTTAAGTAGTTTTTATGACAAATCTTTTCACTTTTACTCAAGAACTTATTTATTATGAGGCAACAGTACTTTTACTTGAGTACTGCATCTGTGTACTCTACTGGTGGACAGTGGCAGTAGTACTCAAGTACATGCATTCCTTAATAGTTGCTTTACAGAGTTCTTTTTACTCTACTCAGTTACATCTGGCCACAGCTCAATGAGTAAAAAGGTTGAACGAAAACAGTAACAAACTAATCAATTAAATAATAAAAAATGAACAAAATAATCAAGTGCACGTACTAAATGAATAAACAACAGAAATAGCAAAAAAGAATGAAATGATTAAAAATGTAACAAAGATAAGAAAAATAGTACAGCAAGCACATCTAAACCAAGTAAGAAACAAAAAAGCAAAAATTAAGAAAATGATGAAGTGAATAGAGAATAATTAACAATATCATCATAAAACTGAATAAACATTAGCAAAATAAGCAACAAAGCGTGTAAAAAAGTGTAGAAAATCATGAAGCAAATTCGGAAAAATGAACACTTTAATCATAAAATGTAAAAAACAAGCAAGAAATGTAACAAAGTTAAACAAAATAAACAAGCAAATGATCAAATTAGCATAATAAGCAGAACTGAGCAAACTAAGCATCAAAAAAGCAATTATATAGAAAATAATGACGTAAATTTAGAAAAATGAACAATATAATCATAAACCCTAATAAAAAATGAGCAAAATAAGCAACATAATGTGTAAAAATGAAGAAAATTATCAAGTAAATTAAACTGATGAACAATATAATCACAACACTAAAAAAAAACAAGAAAGGAAATTAATAAAAATGGACACAATCAAAAAAATTTAGAAAAATGAACAATATAATCAGAAAGCGTCAGAAAATAAACAAAATAAACAACGCAATTAGTAAAAGTGAAGAAAGTAACAACAGCAGTTAAAAATATCATGCAAGTTTTAAAAAAATGAACAAAATAACCAACAAGGTTTAACAAAAAAAAGCAACAAAATAATCAAAAATAAGCAACAAAATACATAAAAATGGCCAAAACTACATGAGTCATTTTTTCTGAGGTACTCTTTAACTTTCACTCAAGTACTTAGATTATTCATGAGTACTTCTACTTGAGGCATTGTAGTTACACAGTAGCATGTTCTGGTACTTGGTTGGTGTTATTGCTTCCTGTGCTGATGGACAGGGTCTCTATTGGATGATGGGGTCTCCTTTGGATGACGGGGTCTCCTTTGGATGAGGGGTCTCTATTGGATGAGGGGGTCTCCTTTGGATGAGGGGGTTGAGGGGTCTCCTTTGGATGACG
>JAQQAE010013055.1:0-12904 GCA_029823295.1 Pseudamia nigra | reverse complement strand
CTGCTGAAGAGACTGGTTGGAAAGAAAATGTGCAGTGTCTCGGCCCTTTGTGGCAATGATTGGACACCCCTGGTTTAGAAGGACGCCATTGTCTCACTGATCTTCATAGTTCCTGTTTCAACATCCTAAGCTGAGGTGTGAACCAGGGTGCTCTCACCCTCTGTGTCTCTAACTTTTTCTTCAGGGAAATGACAGTGTCTAGTGTTGAATGTAGTGAGGATGCACAATTATTAACAGCTACGTGCAGTTTTGAGGAGTTAATTGTGCCTACATTTATGTCCTACATAAATTATGTCCTACAGTGTACTTTGCAGCAACAGATTTTGAGAGAACTGTTGATAATTGAGAGAACTTTTTGAACAGATTATGGTACAAGGACAGTGGAGGCCTATGAATGAACTAATGGCTGAGTCATTGTGCTACATTTGCCATAAGTCATGGATCTAATGTATAATATTTTGTGGGTTTGTGTTGAAACATATATTTTTGACCATCTGGTTGCCAGTTTACTTATGAAAACAGGTTAAGGTGTTGCAAGACAAATAATAAAATGTTAATTGCAATTGCAAATTACCCAAACAAAGGAACCAGAGATGCAGATGCTGTCACTCAGGATATCATTGTTTCTCACTTAAATTCTTGTCAGACTCAACAAGAACAAGCTCTCAGTTCATTTTTGACTTTTGAGGACCGGTGTCATGAGACTCAAGCCAAAGTGTCCCTGGATACATCGGAGCAATCTTTTATTCAATCAAAACAACCATAGCTATCACATTAGATTTTTATGTGGCCCCTATCCTCCGGAGAGTTGTGTCACACCATTTGCGCAATTTTGCTTGAAAAAATTTTGGTGAACAAACTCTTCAGAAGAGGTGGATCAGGTGGTTGTGGCATTGCAGCAGTAATACCAAGGACTTCCACACAGAGACACCTGGGTTTGTATCCTGCTTCATGTATTTGTACTATCTATCCTGCTCCATTATGATCATACAGTACATAGAGAATCGGTACAAATCTGTTTCTGTACCTACTGGCAGGTGTAGCAGGTGCCTACGAGTTCACATATAGGGCTAATAACAGCCATAAGGACCAAATAATAACAGTATAATATCAATATTAGTTAATAACAGTCATTCAATTAACTAGTACAACCCTCAACCTGCTCATTCTTGCATGTTTCTTTACCTGTTCTGTTCATTTGTAGTTCATTTCTGTTCATGCCTTTCCTTATTTTAGTCATTTTTACACATTTACACATTTTTACAGTCATATTTTTGTGCATATTACTCATTTTTTCCCCATTTTGGTTAATTTCTTAATTTCTGTTCATTTTGCTTACTTTGCTCATTTTTCACATTAGTTCACATATTTTATTCATATTTACTTAATGTTTGCTCCTTTTCTGGATCTTTTATTCATTTTTGCACATTTTATTTATTGTTTTGTTCATTTTTTTTTGTTAATTTCTGTGAATTTTTTTTTACACATTTTTACACATTTGGTTAGTAATTTAGTTCATTCATACTTAATCTTTGTTTCCAAAGCATGTGGTTTTCCTTCTGTCAACTGGATTGGAAATTTGGTATGAAGACATTTTGCTACCTGTCCAGGAAGCTTCTTCAGTTCAAATAAACTCATGCAGGCATCCAGAATTCATGCTCTGTGGTTCAGGACAGTGCATTTTTTCATTTACGTTCATTTACTTATTTTCGTCATATTTTCTTCCTGTCATATCCAGACGTACAGAGGCGACATGACAGATCTTTATTACTAACGTAATAAAGATGTTTTTGTAAAGATGAACATCTTGCTGGAGTTTGAAGGTGTTGTATTGTGATAATAGATAAGATTTTTAAATGCTTTACATATTTCTCTTATTAGACTCAATCTCCTTTGCTTTTCTTTTCAGTCTCATAAAATCATCTGTGGGTTTTCCCCCCTACGGTTTCAGTTGTGTATTTTACAGTGTTTAGTCTTGATTTACACTTTTAAATTGTAGAAACAAAGTGACTGAGTTCATTGTTGCTTTGATGTTTGATTAGTGATTTATTCTGGATTTATTTCCTTACCATTTCCCTCAGGTGTAGATTTTGGAGGGATGGGGGATTTGTTCTGCTCAATATGAGCAAAAGGGGCATATTTGTCCAATACAACATTTTAAATTCATGGTTTGTTGTTTTTTGGATCAGTTTTAAAACATACAGTATGTAACAGTGATTCAGGGTAAAATGTTATGAAGAAACCAAATTATTGCACAATTTGTTCCTCATTTTGTAGATGAATTTTCTTGATTATTTTGTTAATTTGGGGGATTATTCCACCCATTTGTACTATTTTCTTAGTTATTTTCTTTACTCCTTGGATATTTTATATATTTTCTTGATTATTTTGTTCAATTTTTGTGATGTTTATATAGCTATTTTGTTTATGTTGTTAAACATCAAAATGAGTAAACTAAATTGAATGTGCATTTTTTTACATCTTATCTTTTACATTTAAGCAGTTAAGACATTACTACGTCATTTTGATTTTTGTTTATTTTCTGTTAATTTCTGTTTATTTTGTGGAGTATTTTGCTCATTTATTTCATTTTTACTTAATTTTTGCTCGTACTATGGAATAGTTTAACTTTTGCACATTTTGTTCCATTTGTGAAATGATTTGTTCATTATTGCACATTCGATTTCTAGTGTTGTTCATTTTTTTGAAAATAGTATTTTAATTATTTGTGCATTTTAACAAAAAATTATTTCACCATGTTCATGTTATTAAACATTTAATCAAAATGAACACAATAAATCCAATGCTCATTCCTACATTTACATTCAAATAGTTAAAACGTAGAGTATCAATGCTGTACATTTTCTGTATGTTTGTTTATTTTCTGTAAATTTTTGCTCAATGTGTACAATATTTTTTCATTTTTACATATTTTATTCATTTTAATTTAATTTCTGATCATTTCATTCCTTATTTTAGTAATTTTTACCCATTGAATTATGTGTCTTTTTCATTTTTACTTCAGTTATGCTAACTTTCTCAAGCATTTTGTTCATTTTTGCTCAAATCTGTTGATTTTGTTTCTTATATTAGTCATTTTGTTACTTTTTTTGTTAATTTTTGCTTCTTTTTTGCTCATTTTCTGGAATATCTAGTTCATTTATACACGATTTTTTTTTCTTATTTTCCCAATTCAGGTTCATTTCTGCTCATTTCATGGAATATTTTGATCATTTTGTGGTACATTTTGTTTGTGATTTTAAACTATATTCACGTTGGGTCACTGTGCTTGTACGCATGCGTGACCAACCATACTGCGCCATGGTCCACCTCCTCCAACTGCGCCTGGGGCCTGGGGCCTGGGGCCTGGGGCCTGGGGCCTGAGCGCAGCTCGCTTGTACTCACATTACTCAAACGGTCCGCGCTAAAGGTGTGAAACGCGCCCAGGCCCGACCCGGACTGTCAATGTGAGTGCGCCCAGAAACAAACCCTCCGCCCTTGTCTTCCACCGCCTTTCTGTTTAATCTTCTTTTCTGCTTTAACACCCAGTTTGTCTATGTGTCAGTTTAACACCCTCTGAGTGTGTTTGAGTGTGTTTTACACTGACGAGGAGCGACAGTGACACTTTGGTCCACAGCTTCCTCTTTAAAGTAAAAATGATATATGCTGTTGTGACGTATTTGTTTCCTTTACATCACGGAAACACAGTAAATGAGCTCATTATCACTGAAGCAACAGTTAAACGTCAGTCCACACCTGACACTGTTTGTTGCCGTCACATGCCTCAGTTGGTGCATTTATACATTTTATGGATCAAAATGTACAGTAAATACACGGGTCAACCAAGAGCAGAGCAGAAGTTAAAGCTGAAAACAGGAATTTATTTTGTTCCCTGGGAAGATTTAGTTACACGAAGAGGAGTTTGATATTTTCTCTAAATGCAATTGTTTGAATGTTGCATTTTGGATAAACTTCCACTTTGAAATTGATGTTGTCATTTTTTTTTCCTTTACCTTTTTGAAGAACCTGTAACAGTCCACACCCACTTAGAAGTTAAAAACATTCAATCAAAGTAGATTTTATTTCATTTTCATTAGGAGCATAACTTTGTTACAAATCAGACACACAAATGATTAATAACAGTCTGGGTTTATGTAAATCATTAATGGAAAAGTCATACTTAAATCAAAATTTGTTTCCAATATTTTGGCACAGCTGCGTAAATTTTTTCCATTTTGTTTTTTGTCTTATTTTCCTTCTTATTTTGTTCATTTTTGCACATGTTGTCATTTATGTTTTTTATGTAATTTTCTTGATAGCTTTGCTCATTTTTTGTTTTTGTTCATAAAACGGCTAATTCTTTTTATTTCTCCGAATTTCTCCTCACTTGAGGGATGATTTTGTTCTCTTTTTGAATGTATTGTTTCTTTGTTTATTTGGATGTTTATTTTGTTATAGTTTCTTTCATCATTTTCTATTCATTTCTGTTTTTCATTCTTATTATTTTGTCTGTGTTTTTGATTGTTTTTGTTTAATGTTGCGTATTTTGTCAATTATCTTGTTAATTTTTTTAAATTACATGTTGCTTTAAAATTTTCCTCTTTGTTTGATTATTTTTGTTCATTCTTGTTTATTTTCTTAATTTTTTTTAGCTTTTTGCAGGGCTTATTTGGGTATTTTTGTTTATTTTGTTGCTTATTTACTAGATTTTTTTCTCATGCATTGAATACTTTGTGTATTCTTGGTTATTTTCTTGCTTTTTTATTTTTTGTGTTCCTTATTTAGTTTTTTTGCGTTTCTTTTGTTCATTTGTATTTATTTTGTTGATTATTTTGTTAATTTTCTAAATTCTTTTGTTTGTTTTGCTCATTTTGGCTCAGTTTGTTCATTTTCTTGATTACTCTGTTCATTTTTTTCAACCTTTTTGTTCATTTTTTCATTTCTGCTTATTTTGTGGATTATTTTGTTTATTTTGTTGCTTATTCATTTGTGTTCATTTATTTTTTAATGATTTTGTTCATAATGTATTCATTTCTGTTCATTTTATTGATTATTTTGTTTGTTTTCTTGATATTTTTGTTTAATTTTGTTCGTTTTTGTGTATTTTGTCAGTTCCCTTGTTCATTTTTTGAATTACCTTTAAAATGTATCATTTGGTTTATTATGTTTGTTTTTCACGATTCTTATTTATTTTCTTGACTTCTTTTTTTGGCGGTGCTTTGTTCATTTTCTTCATTATTTTGCTTTTCTGTAGTTCCCTTGGGTTTATTTTTTGATTATTTTATTAATTTTTCTCTTTGTACTGATTACTTTTGTCAATTTTCTTAGTTGTTTTGCACCGTAATGCTGTTTATTTTGTTCACTTTGGCTTGGTATGTTCATTTTATTGACCACTTTATTCATTTTTTTGTTCCTTTTTCTTTGTTTAATGGGTTGTTATGTTCTACTTTTATTCATTTCTGATCATTTAATTCATTGTTTTGTTCAATTTGTCGCTTATTCTCCTCATTTGTGTCCATTTGTTTATTTTGAGTCCAAGTACAACTGTCGAACAAAACCTTCACCCTTGGTCCAGCCAGTAGTTACTACATGTAACCATCTTAGTTCCATGTTCAGGAGCTTTTCATGCTGTTTCTCCGGTCATCATTCATAACACTGATATCAATCTAAGATTCCAGTGTAAGCCTAGAACATAAGAGAATGAGAGAGTGTGTGGACATTCACCCATCACTAACCCACAGAAAGTACATCACTTAGCATGTTTGGAGCTGTTTACTATTCATATCATCTGCATCTGCCTCTCCCTTCCTCTGTCTCTGAGCTCGAAAAATTTATATTAAAAATGAGCCTGTGTGTGGAGACTTTCCAGATCCTGTGTTTCTGGTGCGGTGATGACATTTGGTGAGGACTGGAGTACAAATGTCCCTCTCCAAAATTACAAAGCCTAAGTGTCCCTGTGTCTTGCATCACATTATTGGTCTGAAGAGCAAAAAGCCACAAGTCAAGTCGTCCTTTGTGGAATGCTACACCCTCCGCCCACTCCCATCCCCCTTCAGTGGCATTAAGACATGAACATCCCCAAACATACAGTGCTGCGCCTGGACGCTCAGCATGTATGAGATGTTTCACAAAGGCTCCCAGTTCCCGGTCCATGTAAATGAGACGCAGACTCGTCTCTGAGCCTCAAAGGCCTCATTGTCAGCTCAGTGCTATCGTTTTATCAGTGGCCTCTGAGTGAGCCACGGACAGGCAGCGCTGCAGTTAGCATGAAAAATTATTAGCTTTCTGATTTTTCACTCGTCTGTGTGACACTTAATCATACTGCATTCAGAGTAGAGCTGGGGGATGGGCTCAAAAGTGGACTCATGATGATGATTGTCATCCAAAAGCACGATCACCGTAAATGTCAAATTATTATGAAATTTAAGTGAAAATGTTGATTTTTGACTCTGAGTGAAAGTTGGAGAAAGAAGATTTAATTTGTGGATTTCATTGTGTGGAGAAATGTGCCCGAAATAAAATATGACAAGACAATAATGGAGCAAAAAGGAAAAGAAAATAAATACAGAAAAAATGAAAAGGACATGAAAGAAGGAAAACCTTTTTCTCACACTGTTAAATAGTTAATGAAAGACACAAGAAGTTGCAAAAAGACATATAACATGAAAGGTGAAAAAAGATTGAACGTTTTAAATCACTTAACCCCCCCCCCAAAAAAAACGTGAAAGAAACAAAAAGATTAAAACATTGTGAAAGATGGGGAAGTACAAGTGCACAGCAAAAAGACAAAAAAAAACAACAAAGTAAGAAAAATAAAAATGAACAAGTTTATCAATAAAATAATCAACAAAATGAAAAAAGGACAAAATCAAAAACGATTAATAATAGCTGAGGAAATTAACAACACTTTACACATGAATAAACAAAATAATCAAGAAAATTAAGAAAAAAATTAACAAACTGTTCAATAAAAAAGCAAAAACCAACAAACTAATCAAGAAAATGAACAAAAATTAACAAAATGATCCACAAAATGAACCAAACTGAAAGAAAAGGAACAAGATAGTCAGACAAGACATGACATAAAAGACATAACAGCTGCAAAAAGATACAATTTTGCCTCCAATGTTGTGATCTTTAAAGCTTGCTCATTGGATTCATTTTAGTTTAAAGAAGACAAATGTGAAGGATACAAAAAGTCAAAAAAGATGCAAAAGGACGTAAATGACGTAAAAGACAAAAACAACATAGAAAAAGATTACCAATTCATCGACAAGCTTTAATTCAGATAGTGAGGAATCCGAGGCTTTAGTTCAGACTGGAAACCTGTTCAGATGCGATCAGTAGGTGTTTGACAGATTTCTGCTTGGTGCTTATCACAGCCAGGTGTTGGAAAATGTGGTGTCATCCCAGTTCTCACACTGTCACTGAATCACACTTTTTCATTTCAAGCCATTAATGGCAATAGAAAAGCAGCTTCCTTTGTATCAATAGCAACTTGAGCCAAAAACATGAAGTACAAGTTAAAGCTGCATGTCTGGGGTTTACCCCACCTTCACAATAATCAGCTGGGATAGGCTTCAGTGGCTTGTGTTTATTATTTACAACACTGTGCTTTAATGCTGAAGACCTCCAACCTATAAAAGAACATTCACGTTAAACATTTTACATTGTCCAAAAATTGCCACATTTAGCTTTGATGACAGCTTTGCATTGTCTTGTCAGCTTCACCAGAAACAGTTTTCAAATTCAGGTTCTTCTTGTCGGGAACTGTGCAGAGAAATGGTGGTTTCAGATTCAATAGCCTTCAAACATTATAATGACACTGACTCTCATGAGAACCGGCCTGTTTCTGGGGTTGGTATCTGCTGCAGCAGAGGTAGCTCTTGGTGTTTCCTGGGATGAATGTGATGAGGGTCTTCACATTTTTGGGGCTACTGCAGGCTTTTCTAAACCAACTTGGGTGGATAAAGTGAGGAGGGGGCAGGGTCTAAACCCTGTAGCTCTTCAGCCCCCCCCCCCCAGTGGCTCCTCTGGCCTTGTCCAGTGAAGGAAGTATCATATTACAATTAATCAATATTAACAAAATAAGAACTAAATCAAGGAAAAAATCAAACCAATTGATGAAGAAAATGAACACATGTGGCATACATAAAAGGCTGAAAATTAATACAAATGGTTCAAAGTAATCAACAAAGTGAACAAAATTTAATTAAAAATAATTGACTAATTCAATTAAATTCAGTCATATTTGTATAGTGTCAATTATAATCCAAGATTACCTCTGGGTGCTTCACAATTCAAGGCTGAAACCTCAAGACTGTACAGAGAGCAAACCCACCAAAATCTTTGATAACAAGCCTAGAGCGACAGGGGGGAAGGAAAAACTTCCTTTAATGGAAGAGAAAAACCTCCAGCAGAACCACTGGCTCAGGGTAGGCGACCAACCACCTCGACCAGTTGTTGTTAGTGGACATTGAACAAAACATTCACAAAACAGTCACATAAATGTCCGAAAACAACAAAATAGAGAAACATAAACATAAAGGGGAAACAAAAAAATAACACAATCAACAAACATGAACAGAAATAATCGGGTAAATTAGCCAAAAATTGCAAAACAGAATAGAGGTCTTGTTCACGAGTGAGGGGAGGATAGAGCGTGAGATTGACAGACAGTATTGCAGGTGCTGTATCGGTCAGTTATGTTGAACAAGGAGCTGAGTTGAAAGGCAAAGCTCTTGATGTACTGGTTAATCTACAGTATGTTACTACCCTCACATGGTCAGGGGCTTTGGGTCATGAGTCATGACCAAAAGAATAAGATACCGGGTACAAGTGGCTGAAAGGAGTTTCCTTCGCAGGATGGCTGGACTCTGCCTTAGAGATAGGGTGAGAAGCTCAGCCATCCCAGAGGGGCTCAGGGTCGAACTGCTGCGCCAGTTGAGGTGCCTCGGGCATCAGACTTGGTTGCCTCCTGAACACCTCACTGGTGAGGTATTTTGGTCATGTCCAACTGAGGAAGCACTCAAAGGAGTATGTCTGGCAGCTCACCTTGGGGTCTCCTCAGAGGCTTCTCTGCTTAGATTGCTGCCCCCGAGTCCTGGCTAAACAGGAGATGATCAAGTAAATGAAGGGAAAAATGAAATCAGTAAAATGAACAAACATGAACAATGAATAAAATAAAAAACTAATTTGCTTTAAGATGTTGCTGCTACACATGCATCATATATTATGTGTCACATAAAGGGTTCAGTTATTTTTCGCAGCTCAAGGCACTTTTTTTTTCCTCTTTCTGTTCAAAAAGGGCACTTTAATTTGTAAAGGTTGCCATCCCCTGTATTAGGGTCATTAAACTATTTGAAATCAGCAATTTCACTGTTAAATGCTACAAAATCCTACACACTGCACCTTTAAAATAAATAAATAGTTTAGAGTATCAAAACTTCTCCTAACCCTGAAAATTCAAAAATACAAACCAAACGGGTAGGTCAGTGGTATTGTTCTCCTCAGTCTACAGGGAGCTGAGTCTATGTAGAGCATACAGTACATTGTTCTTCAGGGTCCATATTTAATAATGGAAGCTCTGTATCGTCCTTGTTTCTTTGTTAAGTTAAGGGCAGTAATAACAGCCCCGAGCGCAGCACAGGGAGCCAGCATGATAATAAAAAACCCACAGCGAGTGAGCTTTCTGACCACACATCACACCCCACGCTTTACTTTCACACATACTAAACATCACACTGATCACACTTCTTCTCCAATCCTTGTGATGGGTGGTGGGCCAGGCCTGTGTGTCCAGAACGCTGTGGGTGTGGGTAGAAACGCAGTCATGCACATCTTCCTCCTTTTGCTTTACCCGTAAGTGAAGGAGGAAGCTCTAATGGTAAGGACATTGTACCCAGATGAGTATCAGCGCTGTGTGACACAGTTCTGGGACAGTAAACGCTCTGTCACTCATTTCCATAGTGTCTGATCTGGTCCGTGATACCGGAGCAGCAGCTGCACCGTGGAGTGGGAGGATGAGATCAGCACACAAACACACTCACTGTTAAAGCTGTCATGCACACTGTGGTTTCAGAGGCTGTGGATATTTTTAGATGTGGCTTTCAGCATTGTTTTATGATTCATGTTTCTATAGTATTCCACAGGAGGATGCTCGAATGCGCTTATACTTTTGGAGAGTTGTGGCATTGGTGTTGTTGAGCTTGAATAATAAAAGTATATGGATATAAGGGTGTAGAGGTTGCAATAAAATGATCAGAAAGGAAGCAAAGTGAAAATAAAGGAATTAAATATGAATAAAGTGATTAACAAATTGAAAACAATTACTGTGCCAACAAATCTGTAAAATAAAAAAACAATTAACCAGAAACAAACAAATGAATAAACGAAAGGAATAAAAAAGTAAAAGGAACTAATTAATCAGCAAAAATGAATAACAATAACAAAACTGAACAAAATAATCCACTAATCTCATTTCTGGAAAATTAGGGGTCCCCATGGGTGCAGCCAAGAAAACAGCCATCTACGGCTAGGCTAAGGTTAGTCTCAGGAAGAATATCAGTGGTTACAACGGAAAACTCGGCAGGTGATAGTCAAAGTCTCAAAATGAGGGGGGCAGTATTTGTCAAAAGTTGGCTCTGTGAGTCACGTTATCCTCAGACCCCTCTGTGTTCACGTGTTAACTAAGCTAAAAGATGTATCCATCGTGCTTTCAATCACACCACTGTGATTAGTGTATGACAATATATTTTACAAAAACAAATAAACAGTGCTTAGCCTGGCGGAGGGCAAGTTAGGCCTGGGGGGCTGCCAGGCCTATAATACACTGGGGGGAAAGCTTATATAAAAGGAAAATGCTGATGGGGACCATTTTATTGCATGATGACTATTTTTGCTTTTCATGCTTTAAGTACATTTTGCTCATAGTGCTTTTACTTAAGTTAGATTTTTAATTCAGACTTATGTCACTATGTGGTATTACTTTATGACTTCAGGCTCATTTTGACCTTAAGGCTTCAAGGCTGATCCAAACTGATTTATGGGCTTATGCCGTGTGGCTCTTGTGTTCCTGTGTTTACTCACTAATCAGCACATCTTACATTGAGTATAATGCCTAACTTTAAAGTCCTTTATGATGTTATCAGGGGTGGGATTAGAAAGTACC
The DNA here is from genome assembly GCA_029823295.1 of Pseudamia nigra. Lineage (NCBI taxonomy): Eukaryota > Metazoa > Chordata > Actinopteri > Kurtiformes > Apogonidae > Pseudamia > Pseudamia nigra. Next base: position 1,734 of record JAQQAE010013055.1, on the reverse strand, counting down.
AGGAAGTCATGTTCGAGCAGAAACAATGAGTAGGTCACTCATGGGAAACTGCTGAGGCGATGCACTTCAAATAGAGAACAAATTGTCAATTGTTAAAAGCTGACAGAAAAAAGTGCGAATTGAAGCATTTAGAGATCTCACACTTCATCTTTGACGTTTGCATGGGAAGATACAGTTCTGCATTTTGAACAGGGCAGGAGATGCAAATCCAAAGCCACAGCCAAATATAATTAACGGTTCAAGCAGAAGTACAACAGAGACTGGGAAAGCGGTCTGTCTTTACCTGTGCTATCTCTCAAGCATCTTAAAGGTCCTGTGTAAGGGAATGAGGACTGTCTATCTGCATGAGTAAAATCTAGTTTAACTTAGAGCTGAATGAACTGTTTATATCTGCAGAATAGAGTGGGTTGCCTTCATGGATTTGTCCCAAAATCTTTCTAGATCAGCTCTGAACCAGTGATATTCACTAAAAGCCACGCTGAGAGAATATATTGGTATTAGCGGTTGAGCTCAAATTTAGAAGGTATTGTGCATTTAGTGAAAAAGCCCAAAATTTGCAGGACTGTTAGTATATGGCATAAAGTATAGTTTCAGATGTGGAGGCATTTCAGGTTTGACCTCTGAAGGTCGTGAGAGGTCATTGACCTCTAACAGTGTTAAGTATTAACAGGCTATGAACAAGTGATGGAAAAGTTTATTTAAAAACAACACAAATATTGCAAAATCCAGAAGCCTCTTACAAACCTAAGCACTGTGGAAGCAGAAATAAAGTACCGTAAAAATGATTTACTTCAATTTTACAATGTCATTTACATTAATTGTTGTTAACAATAAATGGGTTAATTAACAACAATTAATGTGTCATTACAAGGACCAATTGTTGCCGGTGGGATTAGTAATGACAATTGGTGCTGGAATTTTTTTTACCTTCTGGAAGCTCTAAAAGTGTTGTTTTGAGTTTGGGTAGTTGCTGCAAGTTTTAAAATAAAAGAATATACATGTAGTTGGTTGTAGAGGTCGACTGCTTATCGGCCAGGTTGATTGTCAGTGCCGATATTTGGAATTTTGACATAACAGTATATCGGTATTGGTGTTTTTTAAATCTGATGGGCCGATATCAAGAAATCAATTAAAAGCTGGGTTATATTGGCTCAGCCGCCCCTCTCCCTCTCTCCTGCTGCCTCTGTCTCAACATCGTTCCGCCCACGGCGCCATCTGATTGGTTAAAACAAACCATAGTGTGTAAGCCGTGTGTGTGTGAGGACACACACGGCAAAGCGGTAGCGTTTTCTCGTGTGGACAAGCTCCGGAGAATGCAAACACGTGCCGAAGGTAAACGCAGAAAACTCCTGAAATTGTAATAAACATTCCAGTGCTCTGTGTCTACTAACGTTACAGTGTGCATCAGAATAGAGAAGAGTAAACATTAGCTGCCGCTAACGTACCTCCTGACATGTCTGTGAATTACTTGAAAGAAGGTGCTGATAATAATCGATAAACAGTCTGTGACAGTAAAAGCATGCGCATGGTTGAGAGAGAGCATGTAAACACAGTTCTCTCTTGTTTTTTTGTAGGGAAACACGCTAAGGTGGACACTGATTAGTTTATAACATAACGTTAGTTGTCCGGTCTGGCTGTAAACACTCAGCAGACTATGTACAGACGTGGATAAAATTGTTGGTACCCTCTGTAAATGACAGAAAAACCCACAATGGTCACAGAAATAACTTGAAT
>JAQQAE010013054.1:0-12904 GCA_029823295.1 Pseudamia nigra | reverse complement strand
TTATTTATTATTACTTTTGTCAGATTCAAGTTATTTCTGTGACCATTGTGGGTTTTTCTGTCATTTACAGAGGGTACTGACAGTTTTATCCACATCTGTATATCATCTTACTAATAACACTAATAATTTGAAAAGAACACACCTCGCATTTCGTTGTGTGCACGTAAAAGAGGTAGAAGCAGTGGATGAACCATGAACACAGTATCAGCTTAAACAGGCAAGAAAATGTGCAAACATTGTGCTTCATTACAGACTTTTTTGCTATGATGACAATGGACAGGTGTGATGACTTTAATCCAATAAAGGTTCTGTTCCATTATAATGTAGCAGCTCCTTAACTATGGCACAGTACAGTACTGCTCATGCACAGACCACATCTCCTGTTGCATCTGCATGTCAATCAACTGAAAATGTGTTGCCTTAGCTTATCAAGAAATTCAACAGAGGTCCAGCTCTGACCAAGAGCGACTCAAAATACGGCACAAAAATACTGGCACACATAAGTGACACCCCTCAGCCTCCTTGCCAGTGCTGATCTCATCCGTCGTTGCTGTACATTTTACATCCCTAGACCTCTCTACTTAAAAGTAATCACAGTAACAAGAAAATCAGATCTTTTATCTTTACCTCACAGCCAAGGTCATCCATTTTTAAAGCTGAAAGCAGTTTTCACCTAATATACCTTTGGCGCAAGTTTTGTGACCTCAGGCCTCTGTATTCAAGAATAATCACACCCACATTTTCAAGACCTTTTATGCAAGTGTGACAACCCCACACCTTTCTATTCATGCTAACAAATCAAAAGATGAAACAGCCTGCCACCAGGGGAACAACAATACTCCTCCAGCCTAGAGGCCCTCAGGCTGAGAGGAAAAATCAGTAAAGATGCATGTGTCACATTAGGATGTGAATTTTTTTTTTGTACAGACATCCAGCACAGCAAAGTATCACATTGGTGGTACAAGGCCCTCAGTCAGTCCTCTATTACCATCAAAACACCCAAAACCATCCAGACATCCTGGGTTTATGTTTATAGGATGGTATCAATGGCACAGAGAGGACAAGGGTGTGTCCTTTGCATTTAAAACAGCACACATTGAAACAGCTCATTTGATACAGGGTTGAAAAGCAGAAGTACAGTGGAACCTCGGACAACGACCGCTTCTGACCACGACAAATTCAGATACCGATGAAAAAAACTGCAAAAAAATTTAACCTCATGACGAGGAATTATCCGGACAACAAGGCCGGGGTCATGTCTGCGTCACTTCCGGGTCTCGATGAGAATGACCCGGAAGTCAGAGCGCCAGCTGTGACGCGCCAGCTGTGACGCGCCAGCTGTGACGCCCGGGGCTGTGACGCGTGGGTCACTATTGGTGGTTTCTTGTGTGTCCAGCTTCGTAGGTTGATCGTTGAAATTAAATTTGTTGTTTCTGGAGGCCATCGTGTTTTTTTGTAGGAAAGCATTTGTTTTTTTTTGTTTCTCAAACAAATGTTTGGGCCTGAAAACAGTTTTTCTATAGGAATCTACTTCGCGGATTACTCGTATCGAGGGTTATTTTTAGAATGTAACCCCCACGATAAACGAGGGACCACTGTATTACAGAAAACAGGACAATAATAGACTAAGGGACAGGAATACTCAGTACGCTTTAAATTCTGCTCTTGTTTTCAGGTATTCAAAGTATTTGAAAAAAGGACATGGTGGATAAAAGCTGCAGCTTTGTAAATCTGGTTCAAAAGTCTGTCCTTTTATGTGCACGAGTGCAAATCGTGTGAAGCCAAGCAATTCTCTTTAGTCTATGTGTGACATTATCACTGCCATCTAACAAAGAGAGCAGCTAAGAGGCTGTTTAAAAGCAACCCACATCATTACTGAACACCACTGTTTATCTTTAATACCCTACCTGGGATGAGATATCTTGTTCCAGGCGCTAAGCTCATTAATCTTTTATCTTTGAGGAAAAAAAACATGAAAAAATGTACAAGTGTAAATAGCTTCTTCAAGGAAGGATGATGGTGTTTAGGAAAAAGAGTGTTTTGTCTAGGACACAGAAACAGCATATCAGTAAAATGTTGATAACTCAATAATAATTCAGCTTTGAAATGTACTTTTTTCTATGCATTTAAAAGAAAGATACGAATGTTCAACCCTGCATAACGTTACCCATACGATTCTAAAGAGCAGTACGGAAGCTCAAACGAGGAGTGTCTGTGCACTGTCACACTGGCACCACTGTGCACTGTCCCTGATCAATGGACTTACAGGTGGAGTGAGTAAAACTGAGGTGGCTTGAATGTAATAGTGATGCTTCTTGCTGAAACCTATCAATCAAAGCTCCTATGCCCTCATGCACAAATACTGGGGTCTGGTTCATGTCAGCAGGTGAGTCATTAGAAAATCCACCACCTGTACAGGGTTGACAGAGGTGGAAATGAACTATTGAGACAAAACCTGTTGTACTTATCAGACTGTAAAGATATCCATTTCTATTTATTTCGCCCTGTCGTCACCCTTGGCTTGCTCTCAGAGGTTCTGTTGGGTTTGCTTTATGTATAGTCTTGAGGTTTCAGCCTTGAATTGTGAAGCACCTGGAGATAATCTGGGATTAAGACTGCCAATATAGAAATACAACTGAACTGAAATTAATTGAACTGAACACTTTTGCTGTGTCCCAATCAAGGGGCAATGACTGGGGCTGTTCAGTGAGGCCAATGTGGAAGTAACTTTAAGTTGTAATACCACCGCTTGGCCACTGGGGAATCGATCGTCTGGCTCCAAGAAGCTTTTTTCCCATAGAGATACATATGATTCTATCTGAAAATACTAAGCGCATAAAATTTTTTTCATGGGTCACCATGGTCTCAAATGTTTTATTTGGACCCTCTAATAAGTAACATGGTTGTCCATCTTTAACTTTTTGCTCCGTTACTAAGACATTACAGCAAATAATCCAACAAATCACTGCCGTGCTGGGGTTTGACTGGTGGGTCCCTATAGTAGCAGCTCGCTAGTGAAGTCGGACCAATTCTGACCTTCATATCTTCATATCTACATTCTGCCGAATCAGGGAGCTATGAGGAATACACAATTAAATAAGATAAAGCATTTCCAATTCATGAATTAAATTAAGAAGCAAAATAACCATACGTGAGTGAAAAATCCCCCATCTCTAAGCAGCAGCTGGTCGGCAACAGATGCCTACGTCATTACACAAGAGTAAGACAATCTGTGCTGACTTATGCAAATTAACCATCCTCCATGGGCTAGACAGTCACATTTAATGACCATTAGGTGTAGCCTTTGCAGAGCACGAAGACTGCAGCCAACGTGGGCTGCAACTTCGCAGCTCACGTCGGCTGCAGCCCTTGAATTAAGACACAGCGTTTGTGACCCTGATGAGAGACTGTTATGAGTGTGTAAAGCCGTCATCAAAGCTAAATGTGCCTACGTTGGACAATCTAAATATAAAGGGCTGTTTAATACTTTTTGTACACTATATAATTTCAGATCAACAACTGGTGTTCCATAGACGAACACCAATCCTACCAATTACCTGGAACACACCCAATATGCTTGAGTTTTCAATGAGATGAAAAAATCCAAAACATATATCAAAGCATAAAACCCGTTCCTCTTTTCAGACATACTATCAGCCGCTCAGCTTTGTTGACTGTTACTAGCCAATCAGGAAATAAATAACCTCAATGGATATCTAACAAACAGATAAAATGTCAAATGTACAGTAAAGAAAAAGAGTGAATTCTGTCAGTGAAGTCAAATGTTGTATCCAGTGTGATCTATTTTTATTGGTGCTGGTCGTTTTCTGCTCACTGTGTCATATTCGTGCCACTCCGCCGTCGCCATATGCCTGGCGAGATCTGAGCCGATGGCAGCCCTCGGAGGAGGAGGAGGCCTTGCCGCTCTAATAGGACAGCGGTGGAAGACAAAAGCTCCTCCGAGAGCTAATTTGCACACAAATAACTCGACAGAGAAAAAAAAAGACAGACAAAACCCACTCATGAATTCTTTATCTGAGAGGCGCTACTCATCACTGAAGCCAAGCCTTTTTCCTGGTGTTGGTTCTTGTCTGGGTTTCAATGGCGAGGTGGTGAACCAGACACAGAAGCCACACGGTTAAAAATGGATTGTGGATGTTACAGTGTGGCTTTTCCAGCATCAAGTTACAAGTTATGATTTTCAGAGAGGGGAAAAAAAGTGGCAATTAGTGCGCTGGGTGTTGCCATGTGAGTGGGTGAATAAATAGAGCCATAGGGTGGGAAAAGCACACAGCTGTGAAACACTGGCTGGGTTCAAAAGGGGCAGAATTCAGAATTTTGGAAACATTTGTGTGATTGGATTTGGTCACAGGTTGGAAGACAACTTTCAAATGCTGATGGTTTACTCGGAGGAACATTTATAGATCCACGAAGTAACTGTGAATCCTCAAATTGTCAGCGTTTCAAAAGAAAAAGCAGTGTGTGTATCACTTCTTTGAATTTTCCGTTCTCTCTCAGCACAGACAGCTGCTACACCCGTGGGGAAAGAGTCAACGAACAACTGAAGTGACAAAGACTAATTACAGCAAAAATACTGTGCACAATGTACCAGATGCAATGTGAACACTTCTACTGCATGGAATGATGTTATATAATACCAGTCAAAAGTTCAGACACACCTTCTCCTTCAGTGTTTTTTTTTTCTTCATTTGCATTGTTTTCAGCATTGTAAAATAATACTGGACAGCCAAGAAATCATATGGGATTATGTAGTGTTACGAGGAGGTCCGGCTAGCTTTAGTAGGAGTCAGTTCTGAGCCCCCAAGACAGCCCCCTGTAACTAATCCTGTCGCCAGACCCTATGTGTTTATGCAGAACTTGAGCTGTGTTCTATAGTGATGTGTGTTTGCCTTTATCACCCCCACACGTCTTGTTCTGGATCTGGCGAATTACACCCACGGAGTCCGTCTGTCCGGCGGTCTGTGTACTTTCTTTGGATGAACCGGCCAAACCGCACTTGGGTCATTTTGTTGGAGTTTTTTAAGGTGAATATGCACAACAGTGTTAGTTAGTTCGACCACCAGTCTGTAAGCCTCTATGGTTCAGTTCTCTCAGCTCTGCTTCCTCTCTGAGCCGCTCTGCGTTTCAATCTCTCCTCCTTCTACATGTTCGCACAGCTGCTTATATCAACAAATTCCACCCAGCTGTGTCTCATTCACGCTGATAACAGAGTTTACAAACCATGCCCACATCCTCCGAATATGTGTCAGTGACTCCCTGAGCTGAAAGTAGTGTATAAAAAATGTTGAACAGCCCAGAACATGTTTTATATTATAAATTGAGTAAGGAGCTTCATTTATGCCCTGTGCACAAGACCAAACATGATTTACGGAAACAAAAGTTTTCCGTAAACACGGCATCATCTGAAAAAATATGTCCACACAAAATCACTGAAAATGTTGTAGTATATATGCCAGACCTGGAAGTGGTGCTGTAATGCTGCCACAGCAATAAACCAAAAGAGAGAAGATGTCATGGAGCATATGCATAAAACGTGTCTGATGTAAACAGATGCAAGAAGACAAAGATGGCGGCAAATATGAATATGCAAGTGAGAAAGGAGACGTTAGTGTGAAAGCCATAACAACCTCAGTAGCTTCTGTAGCACAAATGCGATAATGTCATCTGCCATTGTTGCTGGCGGTGTTAGTGTGTAGGTTAAGGGAAAGGTGGGGCTGTGGTGTCATTGTTTCAGAAAGATGCATATTGGTTGTAAACATGGAAATCAAGAGACATGAGATTTGTTCACTCTGGGCCCACGTTCAAAAACTAGAGTATTCTAGCTCCCAAGGCACCGCTTCTGTGTGGATGAATCGCCTATGCATTAAAAACATTTGCAGACACTCCTCTTCTCGTCTCTCTGTGGACGACCTCTAAGCTTTGATGACAGCTTTGCACACTCATTCTCTCATCAGATTCATAAGGTAGTCGGCCAGAATGGTTTTCAATTCACAGGTAAGTTCATTTGGGATCAGTTCCATGTCAGAGTCTCAGAAATCTGTGCCAAAGATGAACAGGGACCAACCAAAACCAGCAATTTAAACCTCTACCTCCTCATTTTCCTCTCGACATTGGCCCCGTCTACACCAAATGAACCGTGGTTCGCAAACCGATGTCGTTCGGGTTCCTGGAACCTTGGCGCCATCCAATGAACCGGCTGCCTTTACACCCATTTTGAGATTAATTGTAATCATCGCTGCATTATCAGCAGTGGTGGTGCTGCTCGTTTATTGCAGATGTAAACATTACTATGATGGCAGATCATGTGAGTTATCCAAAAACATGCTTTGATGTTATACTGACAACAAGAAGGTGAAGAATAACGAAGTGTGACAGATGACTTGTATGCATTGCAGTGGGTTCTATGTCCACATGCACTCATGTCATCACGGTTCGCACTTCGAGAACCTAGTATTCTCTGGTTTGAGCTGGGAACCAAGGTTCCAGGTTCCAAACAAAGTTTTTTTGGTGTGAATGCTCAGAACTAAGTTTACGATCCAGAACCATGCCGGTTCCCTGTTGGTGTAAAAGAGGCCACAGAGACAAAGTGCAATGAAGCACAGGGCAAGAACAGCCACATTCATAGATTTAAAAATACTTGTTACGATGCAAGTTTCCGTAGGCGTGGTTTTCAGCTCAGGGAAGTACTGACATAGGAGGATTTGGGCGTGGTTTGTGAACTCTTATCAGCATAAACAGCTGTGCGAACACGGGAGCTGGGAACTCAGAGAACTCAGAGACAGACGGTGAAACTGAGACACACAAAGAGAGTTTAACACACCAGCAGCTTGACAGACACCGCAGAGCTGAAAGCACTGAGCCATTTATCTACGGACCAGAAGCATTGATCTTTTAAATAGCACGCTGACTCTCTTTGAATATATTCAACTTAAAAAACTCGGAACTACATTACCCAGCGACCCTAGTGCAGGGGTGACTGAGTCGTTGGAAGGACGGGCACAGAGCGGCGGACAGATGGGCTGTGTCGGTGCTGGCTGGATTCCGGAGCTGGACGTGTTGCAGTGAGTTTTGCAAATACACACCTGCTTCCTCCGATAGGACAGGGCAAAACACATCACCCAGGGCTAGAGTAGAACATAACTCAAGCTATGGGTGTTTATCTTCGTAGCTTAGAGAAAAGACTTTGCTAAGCTAACCAGGCCCCATGGTAACATGTGGGTTGCTTGTTCGGGAGATAAAGCCATAACAATACTGCTAAAATAAATGTTCTTCTTTTAAGAGTTTGGTAATACGGTCAGTAGTTCAGAAAAGGCACAAACATCAGGAGTAGTCTAGGGTTCAGTATTAAAAACACTAAAAAGTACTGCAATTAGAGAGCGGTCCTTAGCTTCCATCCTTGTTTCAGGTGCCTACTAATCGCTGGGATGATTTGATTGCTGCCAAATGTTTGACTTGACTTGACCTGGTTGAGCTGTTCTAATCCTAATACTATTAATGGAGCTGTTTGTATGTGTCCTACTATTCCACCAATCCTTCAGCTGCTCTGCTTGACACACAAAGAAGTTGCACAGATTCACTATTTGTACAGTAAAAAAAACAGACAAATGTGTGTTGTTTCAGACAATGTGACAAAGCATAGTAACATGCAGAATTTAAAACAACAGGCCACAAAGGGACAGGAGTGTAATAAACCTGTAATAAACACAGCTGGATACAGAAAACAAAATGTTCCCACAGTAAAAATGTCCATGGCATTCACTGTTGATAATTATCACAATAAATGTCAAAACATTTTAAAAGGATGATTTATGATCCTGAGTGAAACCTGACGAAAACAGACAAGTTATATATGTGTTTAATGTATTATGACCAAATCCTATGAGACAAGAACATTGTAAAAGATGCAGAGAGACATAATACAACATAAAAGATACAAACAGACCAAAACAAGAAGCAAATATACATTTTTGCAAAAAAGACAAAATATGGCACAAATGCAACAAAAACGGCTTTCAGAGACTCTTTTGATTATTAAAAGGTTTTTAACACCAGCATACAGCATTAAATTGAAACAAATCAAATTATCTAAATGTCATTTTGTTCTTATTACACAGGCAGAAGAAAAATCTTTTAATGCATAATCTATGTTCATATTCTTTTCTCCCATTGGGGGCGGAGGGGTCTCACCAGTGGCCACTAACATTACAGGTACAAATTCTCCTCCTAAAAGCAACATATTATCCCCAGAGCCCACAATGATAGCATGTCTGTGAGGACTTAAGAGGATCGATGATATGCATCTTCGGTTGGTGGCAATTGTTTACATTTTTATAAAAAAGAAAGTGAGGGAGCAGGAAAGAAAAAGTGATGTTTCCCGCTGCCATTAAATAGGGACATTCCTTAGAAGGGAGTGGTGGTGGACTGATAATGTGGAATAACAAACTTTCTAAAGCAAAAAAGTGGCTAGAGATAACTGTTGATTATGATTGCAGCTATACAAATAAAATTGAATTGTATTGAAATGGAATTAAAAAAAACAGTGGAACCCTGGGTTACGAGTGCTTTGGCAAACTTATTTTTCAAGATATGAGGAAGACATTGGGCAAAATTTTTTACTGGCTCACGAGCAAAAACTCAGGTTGCAAGTAAAATAGTTCACAAGACCAAGAGGAGTGTGCGCTACTCACCGCCGACCGACCCAAGACCCAAGAAGGATGCTAGAGGTGAGAAGAAAACTCGCAATACAATCCCAATGCAGGTGAAACAAGAGACCACAGAAAAACACTCTTGCGGTGCCCGAGCGACCGAGGAGCGGGGTAGGAGCACGTCCACCATCCACATGATACCGAAGCAGAGAGAAGCCACCAAGTCTGCGAAACCTGCCAAGGGAACAACACTGATCTGCAAGCAGTGGCGTCCACTCCAGGACGACAGAGAGGCCACTGCCCCCCAGGATGACGGAGAAGGAAATCGCTGGCAACACAGCCACCGAAGCCACCATCCGCAAGAAGGCCCACGCAATCCACCAGGACCAGAAACGAGAAAAGCCTGAGGGCGGTGTTTCGTACGTGTATGTAAAATCTCTGCTTCCCTCCCTCATCCTCTTCCTCCACCATCAAGCCTTCTTCACCTGCAGCCGTCTCCAAGGTCACGTGTCATTATAAATCATTTTTAGAACTAATTTCATGCATTACTTTTCAGATAATTAACGTAACTTCCTTTTCAGATAATAATGATAATAAAAATATAATAATAATAAAAATAAACATTCTTTTCCAAGTACCTTACGTGCATGTACAGGTGTGTATGTATGGGAGTTTTCTTGGGTCTTGCATTTATTTTTGTGTGTCTCTTATGTTAGTGCTCTCACAAGCCCATAACAGTTGCAGATTGTACCACTCTGTCATCACCTCTCCTTCCCCTGCGATGGATGCTAAAAATGTCAAAGTCCCTCGTTAGAGTCAGTGTTTGTTTTGTCCATTCTAGGCTTTTTAGTTAGCTGCGGTCCAGACGTCAAACGTAGCAGAGGAGGACGTACACTCTAAACAGCTGTAAAAGTGACTGCATAGAAAAGACGGACTCCCTCTGTAGACACAAACAACTCATTCTAAGGTAATAAAAACTCCATCATACTTATGTTTGCATGATTATACAGTAGGGGTTGGGAACCTTTTTGGCTGAGAGAGCCATGAAAGCCACATATTTTTAAATGTATTTCCATCAGAGCCATATAATATTTTTAACACTAAATACAACTAAATGTGTGAATTTTTAATTAAAACCTACAATTTTAGAGTATAATAAGTCTCTAAATGTATTCTTTTTAATAACATTGTGATACTGAAGCAAACCAATAATAAATAAAATACTTCTTACCATTAATGCGACTTCCGGTGTTGGATGCTTTTGCTAACGGCCTGATCGTCTGGTCGATACGCGGTGAGGTTTTCATCCGTTAAACGTGATCTTGATGTTTTTCAGATGTGAGAATGACTGCTCACATGGATATTTCAATGCAAATATAGCAAGGCGTGTGTCGAAGTGTCGCTTTATTTTCGACCGTTTCATCGATGAAATTTTATCATTGCATATTAGACACAAGGCAAAACCTGCTCTGTCCACAAAGGTGAATTCCCCTGTCCATTCATGCTGGAATGTACAACACTCCTCAACTTTTTTTCCTCTTTCCCATCTTCATCGTCAAAAGGGTTTGCTCTGAATAAATTAGCTAGCTGACAATTCAATTGAAAGGAGGGAAAGTTACTTCTTGACCTCACAATGACTCATGTTGACTCCTGCATTACCCCTTTAACACTGAACGTGTGGGTACCGACACATTTGCGCATCACTTACCTGGGGAGACGAGCCCTAATCGGGCTCTCGCTTCGGGCGTCAAGCGCGCGGTCGCCCGCGACCTGCTCCGAGGACAGTGGTAGGTGGGGAGTTTGACTGGGGCGGTACACATGTCAAATGGTAACACAGGTGTCCTAAGGCGAGCTCAGGGAGGACAGAAACCTCCCGCGGAGCAGAAAAGCAAAAGCTCGCTTGATCTGGATTTTCAGTATGAATACAGACCATGACAGTGGGGCCTTTGCGGGAGCTTTCTGTCCTGAGCTCACCTTAGGACACCTGCGTTACCGATTGACATGTGTACTGCCCCAGTCAAACTCCACACCTGCCACCGTCCCCAGAGCAGGTCGTGAGCGGCTGGGCGCTTAATGCCAGAAGCGAGAGCCCACTTGGGGCTCACTCCCTGCCTCACCAGGCAATTGACCTGCAAATGTGTCTGCGCCGACACATTTGGTGTTAAAGGGATTTATCTAATAAAAAATTTTGGTGTCAGACCCTCCTGTGTAGCCCAAAGGACAGCTGAGATTGCCTCCAGCCACCCACAGCCATGAACAGGTGCGGTAGAAAATGAATGGATTAAAATTATTCATTAATTATCGTGTTAAGAAATGTCAGCTAAGATTTATCTGTGAGCCAGATGCAGTCATCAAAAGAGCCACATCTGGCTTGCGAGCCATTGGTTCCCGACCCCTGCTCTAATTGAAGCAAGCCAAAATATCAGGCCTCTCGACTGACATGGCTGTTTTTGAGGGAAAAATAATAACTTAATGCATAAAAACACACCTGGAATCTGCTCAATTTGCTTCTTTTGAAGATTTCTTGATCTGTTGATTAATTATCTTGAGTTTTATGTTAAGTTAACTTTTTAATGAGGAAAATTGTGCATTTTTGATGGTGTTCATTTTCATCAATGAGGAAAATACTGGCTATTTAAGCCACTACAGACTTACTTTTGTCTTGAAAAACCTTCTGTTGGTCGACCTCTACCACAGAGTATAAACAATAATGTTTCATGATGAAAGACTTCGAGCAAGGTCAGGAAAAGCCTCTAAGCCATGTGCATGTTGTCTCCTCTCCTCCACAATCCTCTCCTCTTCTCTACTCTGCTCTGCTCTCCTCTCCTCCCCCCACCCCTCCTCTAAATCAATGAACACAGTCCAACTCTTGGTTGTTTCTTTTTGTGGTAATTAAATGTCCATCCTGTCACTCTACATCTCTTTTGTGGACATAAGCCAGAGTGAAGAACCAGAGTGGAGGATAATGTGTGACCTGTTTACCTGATCGCTCATTCAGAGTATATCCAGGGTTGCTGGTGAATAGTGGAAAACAGAAACAGAGTCGAGTTAGAACTGTTTCAATCCACGAGGGCCATGAAAATCACTAAATTGCAAAGAGCATGCAAGAACATGCTTCAAGGAGGTTAGTGTATTAGAGAAAAACACATTCAGTGTATGCCTACATATGTGTTCACAGAACATGAGTTGGTAGAGTAAGAAGCCAACTGTTTTCTGCTGTCTTTCATGATGCTTGTTGCAAGCTTGTAACAACACTATGTGATGAAACATGTAGCTGTGTAGTGTATATGTAAATCATCAATCCATTCACTCCAGTATATGATTATTTTTTTTTGTCAAAACACCAAACTCTGACTCATATTGCTCATCCAGTCCTGACTGTGTGGGTGTGTTTTTATAGCCAGTGGGCATCAGTATCTGAATCCACACCAACCTGTGGGGAATTTCCTGCCACTGCAGTCCCCATGAATCCAGACTTGGTTTTAGGAATAGGGTTAGAGCGAGGGTAAGGGTTAGGCAAGGGTCTGCAACCCACAACTCCAGAGCCACATCTGGATCTTTAGTCCCTCTTCAGTGGGTCCAGAACATTATTTTTTTGTCAATTTTAGTTATTTTTGTTCATATTCTGGAGGGCATCTGAAGTAAAAAAAAAAAAAACTATGCCAGATCAAACATGCGAATCATTGGTATTTCGCTGTGGCGACCACTGAGGGGAGCAGCCGAAAGGAGAAGGAAGGATTCTGGATTAATTTATCCATCTCCTTGATTATTTTATGTTCTGTTCATTTTAAAATGTTTATAATTTACTCAGTTTTCTTAATTGTCTGGATTGTTTTTATTAGATTTCTTGATTATTTAGTTAATTTTTGATGACATTTTGTTAATTTTGAATTTTTTTGTTTATTTCTTGATTATTTTGTACAGTTTGGTTGTTTTTTAATTTAATGCTTTTAGTTTGTGGATATTTTGTTGTTTTTTTTGGCCCCCCCCCCCCCCCTCATTTTCTGGATTATTTTGGAAATGCTTTTGATTATTTATGTGTTTCATAATTTCATTGGATTAATGGATTTATTTGTTTTAATAACTGTCCAGGTTTTTGTTTGGTCGTTGTAGCCTATGTCTGTGAAAATGACATACCCACAATAAGTCATGTTTTCTCAGCTTCCTAAGAGCTACAGGTCTAATCTTAGTGTCAGATGGCAGTGAGTCTGAAGTGATTACTGCTGATGTGAAAATCT
>JAQQAE010013053.1:0-12904 GCA_029823295.1 Pseudamia nigra | reverse complement strand
AACCTCTCTTATCTTTTTAAATGGGTGAACTTGCACATTTTTACATTTCCCAATACTTGTTGTCCCCACTGTAAATTACAATATAAATTATAAAATTATTTTGTTATGTAGGTTTGCATTAAGTAAAAACCAAACCTTACTCCTTGTGACTAATTATACACCACAAGTCACCACAAGTCAAAAGTTTGGGCACACCTTCTCCTTCAGTGCCTTTTCTTTAATTTTATTATTTTCAACATTGTGCATTAATACTGAGAACATTCCACGTGTGAAAGAACATGTATGAAACGTTTTACATTTTTGATTGCTCAAAGTAGCCACATTTAGCTTTGACGACAGCTGTGCACTTTCACATCAGATTCATGAGGGAGCCACTTGAAATGGTTTTCAATTCCCAGGTGTGTTTTGTCAAGAGTTCATTTGTGCCATTTTTTGCTTTCATTACACCATCAGTCGTTTTATGCAGAGGAAGGTTGGGTACAGAGTCAATAGCTCTATTAGTACCACTACAGCTAATGTACAAATCCATGTTATGGCAAAAAATACTCAGTTAAGCAAAGAGAAAAGATAGTCCATCATTACTTTAAGACATAAAGTTCAAACAATCTGAAGAATCTCAGGAACTTTGAATGTGTCCCATAGACTGTATATATTATGGACAAAGTGACCGTGGCGTCACCCATTAGTTTCTGAAGGGCTGTTTTGAGGTCAATCAAGTTGTCACTTCCTGGACGGCATCTTGGAGCCAAAAACAGGATGTAACCATATTTGGACGAATGGCAGAGGGGCTTACGAAGTGTTTATGCCAGGGGACTCATGGGAGAGCTAACACTAGCCACTATCTTACTGATGCAGTAAAACTTCACCATGCAGTTTCAAACAAAGTCATATCACAATGTTGTCAGTGTAAACACTTACCCACAGCTGCAGTCGAGTGTATCTTATGTATAACTATGAACATATTGAATAAATAGAAGATATGAAACTAACACCTCTTTGGGTGTATCCTGAACCACAGAGTGTACATTCTGGATGCCTGCATGAGTTCATAGAACTGAAGAAGCTTCCCGGATGGGTGGTGAAACGTTTTCAACCAAATTTCCAGTCCAGTCGATGGAAGAAAAAGCCACATGCCTTGGAAACGTAAAATTACTTCTGCGTTGGCCTCACTGAACAGCCCTGGTCATTGCCCCTTGGTGTGTCCTCAAGTGCAGTCGCCAGAACCAGCAGTGGCTACAGTGAAACTACCTCTCATGAGGACTGTCCCAGGAAAGGACGGCTAACAGCTACCTCTGTTGCACAGGATAAGTTTATTGATTTACCAGCTTCAGAAACCGACACTTTACAGAGCCTCAGATCGTGTTTGCTGGTTCATGTTCTGTTTTTTTGTTTACTACATAATTCCATATCTGTTCTTTCACAATTTGAATGTTGTCAGAATTAATGTACAATGCTGAAAACAATAAAAACAGAAAAACACTGAAGGAGAAAGTGTGTCTAAGCCTTTGACTGTTAGTGTAAAATAAACATAAACATCATTTATTGTTTCATGTCCTCTTCAGTGTTTCTGTGTGGATCTCACAGTGAAAATACTGACTAAAACTCTAAAAACCTGTGTCCACGTTGGGATCATATTTTTGTGTTGATCAGACATTCTTGGCTGCAGCTCAGTTCACTCTCGCAAATATCTTTTCTATTTCCTTGTTGGCCTCGGCCCAGGCGTTTCTGTCAGAGTGAGATCATTTTCGTGTTGCCTCTTGCTCTGAAAAAACATACCTGTCTTTTGAGCAAATGTTGTGCTACAATGTTTAGACAGTAGTTACAATAGATGCACATCACACCTACATGACTGAACATCTGTAATGACTAAACTGTGTTTATAATATCAGTTAATTAAGAGAAGTGTCAACATCATGAACTGTTACAATGATTGAATGATGATGATGTGCACTGATGGTGCAGACATTCAACTCTTTTTTTCAAGTACATTCTTTAAAATGACCCACTGTTTATTAAAGCTATTATTTTCTAAGCACTCCTGTCTTTTACAGGAACAAAAAATGACAATGTATACAGTTTTAACTTAAAGGTCCAGTTGACCATGTTGGGAATTTAGCTCGTAGCTCGTGATTTGTCAGCAGTACAGGTTTGGACAGGTGACCAACTAGTAAACAAAGCTTACAACCTCATAGGTGCACAAGCTCATGTTGTCACATACGGAGTTAAACAGTCATGGCAGTAGTTAGCATCTCTAACCACAGGACGACTGAGGAGAGACAGCCTGCATTTCAGATTCCTTCCACATCTGGTAGAGGTAAGAACAGAACAGACATACTAGTTTGACAACTGTGAGGCTTTAAGCCGTGTTGACTGGTAGGTCGCCCTCTTAATAATTTATACCCATCTGCCAGTCATGAGGTCTCGGCCTCGAATTGTGAAGCGCCTAGAGATAATCGGTGATTATGAGCGGCGCTTACAAATAAAGTTTGAATTGAATTGCCATGAACAAAAAGCTGCTAGCTAGTTCCCCAACATCGTCCACTGGACCTTTAAAATAACCTTAACCTTTTCTATTCTAAATCCAGGATTCACTAAATTTATCAACTTTAAAGGGATTCATCAGCATTTCTCCAATATCTATAATCAAATGCATATTTTATTTATAACATTTCCAGTAGACAGCATAAACCAACAAACATGAAGAAAATGATCAAGAAAATGATCCAAATATTCACAAAATGAAAACACGTCAACAACAAATAATCAGAATGATCCAGAAAATGAAGAACAATCAACACAATAATTTAAAAAACACACAAAATAATGAAAACAGAAGAAAAAAATGAATATAAAATGAACAATCCTAACAATGAACAAAATAACAAAGCAAAATGAACAGAAAATGAATGAACAAAAAATGAATAAATCAATCAACACAGTCAACAAAAGTGAATGTAAAATGAACAAAAATGGTGATAAAATGAAGAAATAATCAGAAAAATTAACAAATAATGAAGGAGATAAAGCTGTAAAATAAAAAACAAAATGATCAAGACAATGAATAAACAAATAATCAAATTATCAAACAAAATGAACAAAACAACTAAGACAAAACAAAGTATTGATAAAATGAAGCAAAAATAAATAGAAAAATGAACAAAAATGAAGAAAATGATCAAGAAAATGATCCAAATATTCACAAAATGAAAACAAGTCAACAACAAATAATCAGAATGATCCAGAAAATGAAGAACAATGAACACAATAATAAACAAAACACACAAAATGATGAAAAAAGAAGAAAAAATGAATATAAAATGAACAATCCTAACAATGAACAAAATAACAAAGCAAAATGAACAAAAAATGAATAAAACAATCAACACAGTCAACAAAAGTGAATGTAAAATGAACAAATAATGGAGAAAAAGATCAAAATTTTCACAAAAACAAAATTCAAAAACAAAAAAAGCTAAATGATGCAGTCAATGAAGGAAAAGTGTACATCATAACAAAAACAAACTGAACAAAACACTGAAAAAAGAGCAGAAACTAATGTAAATGATCAAGAAAGTGAACAAAATAATGAATACAATGTACAAAGTGTCGCAAAAATAAACAAAAACGGAAAAAAAACAACCCAGTGAGCAGACGTGAACAAAAATAAATGAAGACTTGATCAAGAAAATGAACATAATATTCACAATATCAGCAAAAATGGATTTAAAGTGAATACATAACCAAGAAAATGAACAAAAACAACCAAACTACTCAAGGAAATGAAAAAAATGAAGATATTTGAATGTTTACAGTATATTTGGACATGTTACTTGTTGTTTAAAGTCACGTTATGTGTCTGTCATCCATTCAACGCAATGTGTCCACATGTACAGTAAGTGACAGATCTTTCCGAGCCCCTTCCTCCCTGCTTAGTGCAGGTTGATTCTGTCACCATTACGTCTCTTTTCTGTCTTGTTTCCTGCTTCCTGTCAGCGCTCCCTCATTTACATTGCGTCAGTTTCGGACCCAATCGTGTGTGGTGCAGTCTGTACGCAGGACTTGTGTCATTTTGCGCGTGGGCTCGCACAAAAACAAGTGCGGGGCTGGACATTTTTAGCTCGAAGAACACAATAGCTGCCGAACAGCTCGAGAGCGAGGATGACACATCATTCATTCTGTGTGCAGCTCTCAGTGCACGGTGATGATTCATTAGACAAAAAAAACAGAACATCACTGAGCAGAGGAGGGTGACCTACATGGTGAAGAAGGGAGCAGGCAGCAGAGAGGAGAGGACACAACGCTCCTCTCTGGGTCTATTTATGGTTTGTTTATCTATGTGGATCTCAGTGGTTTCCTGCCCCCAACCTTTACTGAAGATTCACACCAAATGAAAGCGCGACGCACCTCATGGCGGAAGTGCATTCTTTTAGTACATCCTCCCCCCACTCACATGTGATGCACTGAGCCATATTGGGCAAACAGGCAGACATTTGTGCCTCTTTTTTTCTCCTATCCCATATTCATCCTCAGACAGATTTGGACACCCACAGAGCCCCTCACAGTCTTACTAACCATGATCTGTATGCTGCAACATTTTCCCTATAAATAGCTTCTTATTATCACTCTCTCATCCACGCACAGTATACAGTCATACCCATAGGAGAAGGCACAGTTACGTAGCTTCTTAGTAATGTGACAACACAGGGGGACAAGTGCATTTCTGCAGCAGTTTCTGAAGAACAGCTTCTCAGGGTGTTATGTATGATGATGGAGTCCATTCTCACTGCATTGTATACAAATACCATGAGTGTAAATGACTGTGCATTTAATACATTTGGGATTGCAGTGGTTAAGAGGGTCACAAATTTAAGAAGGAGTTGGATGAGGTGCTTATAAAATATTGACATTAAAAGAGTATAAAATGAGTAATTAACCAAGAAAATGAACAAAATAATGTTGAAAATGTACAAACTACCTTAAAAAAATGAACAAACGTAACCAAAATATGAACAAAACAGTGAGCAGAAGTGATCAAAAATATTGACATTTGCAAAATGCATGTATAAGAAATCTTTGAACCAGATTTTAGGTCCAGCTTTGTGCACTTTCAGTTTCATGTTTTGTGCATTATATGGTCATCCATCACCCCAATCCTTCCTCATAACTAAATAGGTTAATACTTAAACCCGTAGTTGGGTAGTACATTTACTCCCTTAAATGTACTTGACTGTACTTGTTTTACTTTTTACTATTACTCATTACATATGTAGTGGAAAAATGTTCTTCTACTCAATTACATTTAGCTACAGCTTTAAGAGTGAAATAGAAAACAAAAATCAATTAAATAAAAAAAATGAACAAAATAATCAAGTAAATTAACAGCATGAATAAATTAAGCAACAAAATGATAAAAAATTTACAAAAAAGACCACCAGAATAAACAAAATAAGCGCAAAAATGAACAAAAACTCCAACAATTAAAAAAACTTAACAAAATAGGCAAGTACATTATAAAATACAAAACATAACGAGCACAACTGAACAAAATATGCAACGCAATAAGAAAAATGACGAAAATAATCAACAAAATGAATAAAAGTGAAAAAAGTTGCCTACAACAGTAGTAAAAAACAACAATTACCATGTAATTTAAGGAAATGAAAAATATAGCCCACAAAATAGGACAAATAGCAAGAAAACATGCAAAAAAGAACAAAAATGATCAATATAATCAAGCACAGAAATAAAAATTGGCAAATATATTTTTGAACGCAATATGCTGTAATAATTTCCATTATGTGGAATTACTCAGTACATGAGTAGTTTTTTATGAGATACTTTTTTACTCTTACTCGAGTACTTATGTTTATGAGTACTTCTCCTCGAGTCCTTATAAAGTAACAGTACTTTTACTTGAGTACTGTTTCTGTGTACTCTACCCACCACAGTTTAAACGGTACTCTGTCTGCTTACTGTTCCCGGATGTAGTAACTGCAAAGGAACAATGAAAAAAGGCACCTGTAACATTTGTACAAACATAGTAGGAGTGGGTTGAATAACAATGTCAGGTCAGTCACTGTTGTAAAAAGTTAAGTTGTTAAAATCTCTAACATGTTGCACTTGGCAGTAAATACATTTTAGACCGTTGGTGGGTGATGAGGAGCTTCCAACTGACTGCCCCTTGTCTCACCCTCCCCTACGGTGGCACCAAAAGACCCTGATTGGAGCCACTTTTGGCTTTGTCTCTTCTGGGCTTTGTTTGTACAGGGATATGAGCTTTGAACTGAGACATGGTGGATTAAGTTAAAGCACCTTAATTCTGAAAGTCAAACACTTTACCACAGACGAAGACAAAGAGGAAGTCATGTGTCGATACAATGTGATGCAATACATCAGAAAAGAGGATCTAAAACATTCATTCTAAGGAAACAACAGCATATTTTCAGGTAATTATACACTAACTACCAGTACTTTGATTTTACAATTTTAATTTTATTATATTTTATTATTATAATAATTATTATATTGTGTATCTTCAATAAAATCCCCTTTCACATAAACCTTTTAAAACATTGCTGCTGCCAAAGTTAATTATGTCTGTTGAAATATTTCTATATGCATTAGCGCTTACAGCTTGGTCCATTAAATCATTAGGACATTTTTTTAAGGGAAAAGATGCTTATCTTTGCAGGAATTTTGTCTGATTTCTTTTTGTAGTGTGATGGAAACTCATTATGCTTCCATTAAAACATATAAACATTTGATCCCAGTGAATGATACACATGAATATAAACACATTCTGTCCAGTCCTGAGTCACAGTATATTTTATTGGTGTTTAAAGCTCCTCAGTACACGTCTACACACTATATCATCTGATCATTTTAATCTAAAGTGAATTCAGCAAAACCTCCAGCATGCGCCATGTCATGTCTAGACACATTCTGTGGGTCAAAATAGTTTTGTTGTGAAAATAGTTGTGTCTGATGGTGGAGGCAGAGGTTGAGTTGATAAAGTTTCCAGATGACATGAGGAGCCTTTTAAGCCTCGGGGAGATGAAGCAGCTAAAATTACCCTCTAATTTGGTGACAGAGCTATGAAAAGAGCTGATAACTGATGGAGACAGCCTGCTGATGGGCCAGCTTTGGCGCAGCCTCCTCCTAATCTGAGGCCCTCTCCTGTTATGTAAGGAGCTCATCTCTGACCCAGCACCATATTATCGAAATGCAAACTGCTGCAGCACTCCCCCAGTCCTGCCATAGTGTGTGTGTGTTTATAGCTCTGGATGCTCTCCCTGCTGAGGAATTATTACACTAATGAAATCATGGCAGGCATTTGACCTTGTCATCACTGAGCAAGAAGAGGAAGAAGAGGAGAGCTGACCACAGAGATGTCTGATGAGTCTTCTCAGCAGCAAATTCCTCATACCATGAAACACGCACAAAGCTGCATGCACACTCTGAAAGCACACAAATCCGAGAACATTCTCACCCTTAGACAACTCCCCAACACGGACTTGACGCCACCCTTCACATGCTAGCGAACACACAAACGGACAAAAACACGTCTGAGCCACCAAGGGGAACATCTTTATCAGTAAACAGTATTTGATGAAGCTGCCACATCCCTGAAAACACAAAAACTAAACACACATAACAGCAAACGTCCAGAACATTCCTCACTTCTCACACAGATCTGTCCTGGTTTATATTCGAGCTGGATAAATTTCACCTGTGCAGATCGGAGAGCAGGGGAAGGGCATTGTGTACTGAATGAGTAATAAAGGCAGAGATCAGCAGCCTGTCTGTCTGTCTGTCAATGAAAACCAGTCTTACATTTATGTATATATTAATTTATGTATGTATGTATGTATGTATGTATCTACGTACATCTACTGTATCTATCCATCCATCCATGCACCCATCCATCCATGCACCCATCCATTCATGCACCTATCCATCCATCCATCCATCCATCTATATAAACAGTTGTTGACCTACAGAGGACAGAGCAGGTCTCTCTCTCTCTCTCTCGCTCTCTCTGTCCCTACACCACATGCCAGCAGAATGTCAGGCATGCCAGCTATGTTGAGATTTCTATCCACATTCATGCCTTTGCTGGCAAAAAGCTGACCTGTATGTGGATATTATACTGCCTGGCCAAAAAAAAAAGGTCACCACCTGGATTTAAGTAAGCAAATAGGTACGAGCCTCCCATTGGATAATTTCTGCATGAGTGATTATGTTTCAGCTGGTCATTTTTTGCCAAGATCTTGAATTGATGATGGGAAAGTCTTCTCCAGCACATGAAAGAAAATGCTTTTACTTTCACTATTAAACATAGTCCTGAGTTCTACTTTTGTTTTCTTTTACAATTTGATTTCACCACACATTTAAGTGATTACTGCTCATGATCATTCAAGATTTTTTTCCAAACACATTTTTTCTTCGAAGACGATGGTTCGCCACTATCCTTATATCACTTGTTGCCAGCTGAAACATAATCACTCATGCAGAAATTATCCAATGGGAGGCTCGTACCTATTTGCTTAGTTAAATCCAGGTGGTGACCTTTTTTTTTGGTCAGGCAGTGTATGTTGTACTTGGGTTACATAATATCCAATGGCCTTTGCGTGATTTGAGGATAAATCCCCAGATTTACTGTATGCCTGGGGGCTTTTTTGTACTGTATGTGGAAATGATATAATCCAGTTTGACTGGACAGTTTACAGATGGCAGGAGTTGGATTGTTTAGCCCAGTGAGATAGTATTTTAAAAGTGCAGATTTCTGGTTCAAGATGGCTTATGTTACTGGGGTTTTAGATTTGGTTTTTAGGTGTATTAATGTGTAAAATAATTCACTGAATTATGTTTTATACAAATATTGTGTTTATGACATGCTTTCCTCAGCAAGACCAGCTGGCTGTTATGAAACTCAACAAATGCAGACTTGTTTCACAATACACTGGTCTCCCTTTGGAATCATTAATCTTCTTTTTTACCTGTTTTTTTAATGATATTATCCATTGTGGTGTGTTGTATTTAACTATATGAAATGAAGGTTGTTGTCAAGAGTGATCATCTGTGATGATCTGTATATTTCCAGGATTATGATGCTACAATGATATCATTTATGGCATCATATCAGGTTTAGGGTTATTACATATTTCCAGTCAGCCCATAAGGCTGTATTTGTGTGTTCTATCCCCACACGTCTATAACACAGCAGCCTGATGGTTGTATTGTTCGCATGACCAGAAAGTGCTTACTGAGGGGGAGTTGTTTTTAATAATTCAGTCCACTTTCATTCACAGCAGACATCGGCCATTTTGCTTCTCAATTCATTACATCCAAGTGCTCTTTGTTCATGTCTGTGTAGCTCCCACAGCAACATGGCAGTGCTGCACACAGGCAGAAAAATAAAAGCACTAACCATCATCGCTCTGCCTGACATGGACCTCATTGAAGATTTATGAGGGAAATGTTCAGCAAACCTCCAGCTCTTCAATAGCAACAATGGCTGCACTGATTAAGGTGATTGATTTTTTTTAAGGGGAGGCAGTCTTATCACAGGTTTAAGATGGATTTTTGAGGTTGTGATGTTGTGGCTTTAGAGGGCTTCAGGGTGAATTAAAGGTGAGGTGGACAAAATATTTAGGCAGTAAAATGAGCAGCTTTAGTGTCCTTTGAATGTGGGAGGGTGCATTTGGGAGAAGCAGTTATGCAATCACAGCATGGTGGACAGCACTCTCACTGCAGCGCCAATGTATAGCCAATATGTAGATGCCTTAATGCTGCTGACACCTACAGAACAGTCTGTTCTTGCTCTGTCCCTATCACCCCCCATACGCGTGTGCAGAGGGCTGTCAAATGTCATAACCATCCATAAGATACCATCTACCCCCAAACATCATTGTGCGTGATTCACATATTCTAACCTTTGTTTGTGTTTGATGCACATAAGTGTGTGTGTGCAGGTGTGGGAGGGTGTGCGTATCTTCATTCATGCATCTGTGTCTGCAAAATGGACGACCATGATGCAACAACCATGTAAACCCAAGCTTCATGTTATGAACCAAAAAGCAAAGATCGCTCTCACCTTTGTCATTAGCACAGAAAGATACACAGAAAGAGAAGGAGCCCACACAGAAGGGCCACACCTCATAGATCTGATCCATACACACCATGCAGTTTGCAGCCTTTTCCTGTTCTCACCTGTCTGCCAGCGTGCTCAGATTGTTCCAGTACTTTCTCGCCTCCTCGCTCCTGTTCCAGTTTTTGTTCTCTTTGCTGATGCTGTCCAGTGAGGATGATAAACCAGTGTTCAGTCTCTTTGTTCAGTGGGATGTCTCACTCTCCCGTCCATCTGATTCTAGCAGGAGCAATAACAAGCAGCAGTGAGGGGAGGTAAAGATGGACGAGATGTAAGATGGAGGGAGCTGCTTTTACAAGGTGGATGCGTCATGTCTCATTGCTTGTCCCTCTTCTCCTTCTTTCTTTTCTGGTACCTTCATCCTTCACTGTTCCACCCTTGTTGCATCTCCATTTGTCTGAACATTTCCCTCTGGAATCTCTCTCGTCTCCATCCTTCTTGAACCTCAACCTCCTCTTATGAAACCAGTCAAATTGTTCAGCTTATTCTGTGGTGTACCTGGGTGTCTTTGGAGCGTCTTTCTTTCCTTTTCCCTCTTTGTATCCTCTGCTGTTATCTCTCTTCTCGTCTCAGCTGCCGTTCATTACTGCTCTTTCTCCTCCTCCGTCTGCTCCACTCAGTGCACCTCACTGTTACACATGCGCAGTGTTATCACACATACACACACACACACACATCCACACACACTCCCTCCACCTCTCTACCTCTCTGTGCTTCTGGCCGTCTCCTTATGTATGTGGCTTGTTTTGCCTGACCACCCCCATCCTCCTCTTCCTCCTCTCTCTCTTTCTCTCTCTCTCTCGCTCTCTCTCTCTCTCTCTTTCTCTACCGCTTTCTCATTCGCTCTCTCTAGCTGCAGCACACACTGCAGTGCCTCTGCAGGCACGATCACATTTTTTAGTTGCCAGAGAAAATATTTCAGCCAATGAGGAACCTTGACAATATTCAGCACCCTCACACCTCCCATACACGTGTTAAGACTAATACAGACATGCATATTTACACAAAACAGCCCACAGAACAAGAATTAAGGCCATATATCATATTAATTAAGAAAACACACATGGTCAGAGCTGCAGCCAGATGCACAGGAAATACAGGAAATTGATGTCAATAGATCTAATCTACAGAGTACAGTGCATCAAAGAAGGGAGAGTAAAACATAAATTAACCACACAAACAAATTTTCTATCAGGCTGCTGACAGGAAGCAAATCCATCCTATTCAACGCTCAACACGTTAGTTAATCCCATCACATCCACAGCCTCAAAGCAAAAGTAGTGCAACATACTGTATCATTACAGAGGGTTCATTTGTATTCATTCCACTTCCTTATCCTTTAATGTCAGGTTTTTACGGCTGATATTCTATAAATCGAACAACAAACTTGAAGGCAGCATCCTAAGCTCTTTCCCCACGAAGCTGTGCACAAACTGACGTTGCATAATGAGGACTGTTAAGTTTGGTATCTGCTGTAAGCTTTATTAATAATCCACAGATCAACGTGGGAAAAACATTACATGATCTTGATTTTCAATCAATATAAGAGGGTTATAGTTATATAATGTGAGAATTGAATGAATCATGTTACAAAAACAAATGGAGCAATAATCACAGATTAATACAGATAATTTAATGACTAGTTTAAAGAGCCTGTGTAGTGACTGTTAGTTCATTTAGTGTGAGTGTCTTAGAGATTGTCAGGTGTCAATCTGAAAATGGAGGAAGTGCTGATGTAGTCATCTCATCATTGCCTCAGTAGATGTTCCTCAAACAAAATGTAGCTGTTTATATTAGGTAAGAGCAGAGGTGAGGAGTACTCAAGTACATTTACTCCATGACGTGTACTTTTTAGTCAGTTACATTTGTGATGAAAAAAATCCAAGTCAACTCAAAAATTGTGTAAACTAAAAACAGAATGCACTGATTTGCAAATCTCATGAACCCATATTTTATTCCAAATAGAAGATAAACATATGTATTGATACTGAGACATTTTATCATCTCATGGAAAATATTAGCTCCTTTTGAATTTGAGCTGGAGCTTGTTTATGCTTTATTGAGGATGATATATGGGTTTATGAGATTTGCAAATCATTGCATTCTGTTTTATATACATTTTACACAGCATCCCAACTTTTTTGGAATTGAGCATGTAATACACAGTGATAAGGTCCATTCCTGAACCAACTTCCAGACTGGAAAATGCAGAGGAACAGCCATATTTCTAGGCAACTTTGTCAACAGGAAACAGTAAGAGTAGAGAAACAGTAGAAAGACAAAGAAACAAAGAAAATGAAAAGAAAAAAGATAGCAAATACTCATTCAGTTCATCACATGGCTGACATACAGAGACAAAAAAAACATTCACACAATATTCTATTGACCAACTAATGTAACTAATGTAACCAATGTAAGTGCATGTTTTTGGTTGAGGAAGGAAGATGGAGCACCTGGAGAGAAGCTATGCAGACCGAGGAAAAACACTTCACACAGAAAGACCTGCTCGCTGCAAAACTGAACATAATGATCACATAAACTGACAAAATAAACACATAAAGCAAACATGAACAAAATAAACACTACAACGTACAACAATCAACCAAATAGTCTAAAGTTTACAAAAATGAACACAAATAACTGACAAAATTGAACAAAAAAACAAAGGTAAACAATGTTTTTTTTCATGATGTTTGACAATAAACAATGTTTAACATCATGTATTTTTGCATTTGTCTGGTTCTGGATCTGTGT
>JAQQAE010013052.1:0-12905 GCA_029823295.1 Pseudamia nigra | reverse complement strand
GGTGGTGAGGCCAGCGATGTTGTATGGTTTAGAAACAGTGGCACTGAGGAAAAGACAGGAGGCAGAGTTGGAGGTAGCAGAGATGAAAATGCTGAGGTTCTCTTTGGGAAGAAGATGCAGAGGATAGGGTGAGATGGCGGCAGATGATTCGCTGTGGCGACCCCTGAAGGGAACAGCCGAAAGGAAAAGAAGAAGAAAGAAGATAATGCGACAATGTGCAAAAAGATATCGACTGCTGAAACTGAGGAATTTAATTGTTTTTTGTGAATTCAATGCCCATTTTACATATGATGTCAGCAATACATTTCAAAAAAAGTTGAAACAGTGGCAACAAAATTTGCGAAACTCTTGAAAAACATGCCTAAGGGAATATCTCACACTTGGTTATGTTAATTGGTAACAAGTTGTAAGATGACTGGGTATAAAAGGATCATCCCAGAAAGGCTGAGTCTTTCTAAAGTAAAGACAGTGAGGGGTTCACTTTGGCAAATAGTGCAACAATTTAAGAATAATGCTTCTTTGCATAAAATTCTCAAAAAAAGGAAGGAGGACTTCAGTAAAAAGGATTTCAGGAAGTACAAGGCTGAAAACCAATACTGGATGAGTATGATCCTCAGAAGGCACTGCATCAAAAACAGACATGATTCTGTAATGTACAGCATTTCATAGGTTCAGGAACATGCCTAAGAAGTGTCTGTGAACACAGTTTGTCACTGCATCCACAAATTCAAGTAAACATTTCTGCATGTAAAATGAAACCTCTTCATAAACCCGATTCAGAAACGCTGCTGTCTTCTCTGGGTTAAAATGGGAGTGATGCTGTGTGCTCTGGAGAGGAGAGGGACAGTTCAAAATGGTATCAAGGTGCATTAACTAGCACATTTGTGAAGGCAACATTAATCCTGAAGCATACACAGATTTGACATCAACATATGTTGCCATGCAAACGATTTCAGCAAGACACAACCAAAACACATTCACGTTCATACTTTAACAACATGACTCCACAGGAACAGAGTCCAGGTGCTAAACTGGCTTGACTGCAGCCCTGACTTTGTCAACCACAGGAAATCTTTGGAGCATTATAAAACTTAAAATCCAACAAAGGAGACCCTTAACTGTCAAGCGGCCGAAATTGTTCCGCAAACAGCAATGATAGTAGTGGTGTTAGATGAAGTGGTGACGCAACAGAGTGGCAAACAATGCTGCAACTAAAAAAAAGAAAATCATTAATCAAATATGGGTTTTTAATATTTTGCAAACTGTCACATTCTGATTAGAGTTTTAAAGAGACTTAACTTTTTAGAACTTGTACATTTTGCCATTATTTTTTTTCCATTTTATCTAGTTGTGTTAATTATTGATTATTTTCATTATTTATGTTCATTGTTTCTCACTTGGTTGCTTTTCTGATAATGTTCTTGATCATTTTATTAATTTGTTTTGGTCATTTCATAAACTTAGACTGAAAAGACTCAAATCGATGGACTAATCATTCACCGGAAAAAGAAGTATTTTAAACACAAAAATTTCTGTGAGGATCCATAGACGCCCGAGTAAAAATGTCCCTCAGCGTCCAAACAAAACTTATGCTCTTGAGTGGGAGTAACAAGCGGCAACTGTCTTACTCTTAACTACCCATAGCTTTTGAATTCCATTAGAATACATGAGGACTCCTAGACAGCGAGGTGCTCTCCCCTGGTTCCTAATGTATGACTATTTTATATGGACAGGAGAGGGGGGTGAGGGGGAGCTGTCTGTGGGGGTGATTGACACAGGCCCACATTAGGAGCAGCTTTTGGAAATAGGTCCGTGGAGACTTGGCGGATTGGGTCTGCTGAAGGAACGGTGTCTCCATGAGGAGCCGTGCCTTCTTAACCCCACTCATTGGTATGCCGAAATGCGGGTAGCGAGCCGTGCTCCGAACGCCACAGCCTTCCAGACTGCTTCCCCCCCCAACACACTGCTACGCAGACACAAACCCACCGAGGACCCGTGACGATCTGCAGCGTGGAATACTGAATCAAAATAGACTCCAATTAATAATCACATAGTTAGTTCATTTTTAGGCAGCCTGTGTGCACACTGTGGCCTGCAGGAGAGCCCATTCTTCCAGAAGTTTCTGCAGGGAAAAGTTGAAGTGACTCAATGTACTGCAAACATACATGCAAGGGCAGAGGCTTTGTTTGAACATTGTGGGGGGTCATTTTGAGTGACAATCACTTCCTGTTCTGTGCTCTGGTGAAATGTTAATGCATTAGTTTGTGCCTTAACTTAAAATGAGCCCAAAAAAGACCCAAAATAGTCCAAAAAATGAACAAAATTTGACAGAATGAAGTAAAACTGAACAAAATAATCTAGGAAATGAGCCAAATAATCACTGAAATACAAAAAATCTGCAAACTCAGCAATGCAATCAACAAATTGGAACTCAAAAGAAAAAATAAACATCCATATGAAGAAAAATAAAAATGTAATCAAAAAATTTAAGAAATGAACAAAATAGGCAACAGAAATGGACTTACTCATTTTGTTCATTTAGATTTATTGTTGCACAAACAAACCCACTAAATCAATAGCAATAAAATTTGAAAAAAAATCAATAATATATTCAATGAAAGGTACAACAAATAAACAAAATAGTCAGCAAAACAATCAAAAATGAACAAAATGATGGAAAGTGAAAACAAATGCACAAATGATAGAAAATATGAACACAAATAAAAAGGAAAAATTTCCCAGAAAATAAACAATGAACACATTTTTCAAGAGAATCATCAAAATCTGAACAAAAATAATCATGAAAATGAACGAAATTTGCAGAAATTAACAAAATAAGCAATGCAATTACACAAAAAGCAATAAAATATAATCCACAATATGAACCAAAAATGAACAAAATAATCTAGAACATGAACAAAATAAGCACCAAAATCAAGAAAAAATGTCACAATTGACAATATCAACAAATTTGAACAAAAAGGCAAAAAAAAAACCTCTACATGAACGAAAATGAGCAACATAATCAAGAAGCATGAGAAATTGACTTTTTTTTCTTAAATTAAATTTAATGTTGCACATACCAGCATATGCACTAAATCAATAAAATGTAAAAAATGAAGAAAATAATTAATTTTATTCTACAAAACTCAGAAACACAAAATGCCTATAAAATGTAAAAAAAAAAAGACAAACTGTTCAAAAAGTAACAAAAATTAACAACAAATTAAGCAGCAAAACTGATTAGAATGATGGAAAAATTAACAAAAATAGATAAAAATGACAAAAATGTTCAAGAGAATGAAGAACTGTCAACAAAATATTCAAGAAAATCAGTAAAAATTTAGCAAAATAATCATGGAAATGAACAAAATGAGCAAAAAATTCAACAAAAAGAATACATTAATCTTGCAAGATGAGCAAGCCAAACAACAAAATGTGGAAATATCAGCTATGGAATTTCCATAAAACAGCAGGAATGAACACAAAACACAATAAAAGAACCAAATATCTTCAAAATGAGCAAGATTAGGGAACATTTTAAACACTATTACACACCCAACCATGAATTTAAGCTATTTTATGGAGGACACTTGCACTTGTCACTAACATTGACAAGTGCAATCCACACCTATGCACACATGCAAAAAACAAATATGTCAACTGTGCGGAAAGAAGACGACGCGGGCCCTCGAGTCGGTCCCTCCCACATGTGACAAAACACGGGTGAAAGCAAAATGTTTAAATCCGGTTTCAGATCTCACTTGTGGTCTCAAAAATTAGAGGAATAACATGTCAGCGTGGAGACGTATTCTGCTGTCAGATAAGAAGACAGAATATCACTTTACCCTATTGTGACTTTGAACTGTATGACGGTAAGCAGACAGATTGTTTTTGTCACAGAACTAAGCGACCTTGAACCGAACTGTTCTCTTTTCAAACTCTTCCCTCCGTACATCTAAAAATATTCCCATCAGAAGCGAACTGATAGGATTTACAAGACCCTAATGTCATTGCAAAGAAATATTACCACAAACATACACTACATATTTTTGTCTTTATCATTCGGAGGGAGTTATCACTTAGCAAGCTTTGGGGTCCAAGGTGAGACAGGAGTATTTGAGTACGCCTAATGAAAGGCAATATAAAAGGTGCCTCTCGTGTTGTTTGAAATCAGCTTGTTTTGTTTTTTGGCTATGTTACATGTGCTGGCACTAATTATACAAGCTAGGTAGTCCTCGCACATTCAAAAAAGAAAACTCGACCATTTTTGACATGTTCATTTAAAGTTACTAATCAGATGTAAATATGCAAAGCAGGTCCCTTTGGGATTTCTTTGATATGCAAATTGAAAGTGCAAACAAAGGTGGGGGAGATGAAGGTTTTTCCTTTTCTTTTTTTCTTTTTTTTTCTTTTTTTTTGAGAATTAAAAAAAAAATCTCTGAGATGGTATCGTTGTGACGTTCCACCGAGGAGACAAATGTGAGTATCAGTGACATGTTGTAAGAACGAGGCCTATGCAGGTAGCATGGACACACACACACACACACACACACACACACACACACACACACACACACACACTCAAATCCTCCGACGTGGGTACTACTCAAGTACATGTACGCCCTTTACATGTACTTCTGAGAGTAATTGTCATTGTACTTCTGAGTAGTCCACTTGTTATTTTACAGGATACTTTTTAGTCTCACTCAGTTACATTTGTGATGAAAAAAACACACATTACATTTAGAAAAAAATTAACAAAATAATCAAATAAATTAACAAAATGAATACACTAACCAACAACATGAAGCAAAAAAAAGACCAAAAACTGAACAAAATTACAACATGAGCATACAACTAACAAAATAAGCAAGAAAATGAACAAAACTGATGAAAATAGTCAAGTATGTTATAAAATATAAACCATACTGTAACATGCACCGATGAACAAAATAAGCAAAAATTCAGAAAGCGATCCAATATATGAACAAAAATGAGCAATATAATCAGGAAATCGAGCAGAAAATAAACAACAAAGTGAGAAAAAAATGATCAAAGTAATCAAGCAAGTTATGGACCAAATAAGCAACAAAAAAGGAACAAAAAGCAAAATTAAGCAACACAATGAGTAAAAGTGAACAAATTAAGCAATAACAGTACTTTTTAATTTCCTTGAGTCATTATAACTATGAAGTCACAACACTTTTACTTGACCACTGCTTCTGTTTACCTGCCTCTGCTACTACTTATAAATCAAAGGCAGCAGCGTCCATTATGAACGGAGTCCTATATGGCATCAGAAAACTGCGTCACCACAGCCAAGTCTTTGACATTTACAAAACACCAGGTGTTTTTAGTAAGTCAGGTCTACAGTCAGGCCAGTTTAACACTAGGACTCTTTTACTGTTGGGACATGTGCCAAATGCACTTTGAATTGTTTTCCTGAAATAAATAAATGTAAAGTCTTAGAGGTGGTATTGTTAGAATACTGTGAGGAGTAACGGCACCTTGTAAGACCAAAGCCTGGACAGGTACCACAGGCCTGAGAGGAAGCAGCACTCTCAAACCCTGTATTTCACCACAGCCAAATCTTTGACTCCTATTCATATATCAAAAGGCAGCGTCTGATATGAATCTAGTCCTATTTGCCATTCGCCTGCATCAGAACATGTAAACAGGCATGACAGTATTTCCCCCCCTTCCCTCCCTCCTCCTATCATAACACCAACTTACTGGCCAGTTATCTGTGTGATGGGATGTAAAGGGAAGGTCAGTGTTTCCATAATTCACTCCAGAACCATAAATCACATTATATGATCTCCTCTGCACAGGGGCCTGGCATGTGCGGTTCATTCTGAATGCACAAAATGATCACTTCACCACTGTATAATATGGTACTTACAGCCTTTTAAAGACTTTTTTAAACTATTTGCCTGTACCTGCATGTTCAGATTAATCATTTAAAAAGTCACAAGTCATGAATGCAAGCAGCTGCGTAGGTTTTGTTTGACAATTGGGGGCCAGTTTTAGTCCATCTCTGGATCACATTTCACTAATTCTGAAGGGGGGGCAAATGTACACACATGAATGCAATCACCATTTTCTTTCTGTTAGCACAATATTATCCAGGCAGTGCTCTGACTGCAGCTGACAAAAGTCCCTTTGTGGTCAGTGGTGGGAAGCAATGGAGGGAAACTGACTTTTATTGACACAAGGCTGTCAGAATGGAGACGGCACCACTGTTCATTTCCAATTTCAGCCAACAGATTGGAATCCGCCGCCAGGCTCTCCAGTGTCTCAAGCACCATTTTCTGAACCTATGGTGTGGAAAACATGATTTAATTCCTGTTCAATGCTTTTCATCAGATTCTCCATCTCTCCAAATCGTCTTTGTGTGGCATCATATTGAAGGAGTAATTGTGCATCACCGTGGATGGTGGAGTGCAACATCCTCTGGTAAAGCCAGGGGTAACATTATAGTGAGTCAGTTGAACTTATGAAGATGAGCAAACTAAGAGCCCTAATAAGGGTGAATTATTGACGTCAGAATCTCAGCATTACATTTCCCCTTTTGTTCATGCTTGTTTGCAATGGATTTTGCAGTTTATTTTTCTTCTTACATTCAATTAAAATACCTTTGATTATCACCAAGGGGCAATTTCAAAGCAGAGAATTGCTCAATTAAAAAAAAAAACTCTGAACTTATTGTGTGATGTTTTCCTTCACATTACTGCTCCATTAACCTTCATGCTATTAAGACCATTCGAGTACAAAAACATTAAGCTTGTTAAGGTCATGTCTAGTATTACTTTTCATATTTCTAGCTTTTATACTATGTATATAAAAAATGTTCACCCATTGGAATGAATTAGAGTGGAGGAAAGAATGGAGACGATAGCTATTTTGATGATTCAAGTGCCAAAATGTTCAATTTTTTTAGGATGTTTGCCATTGCTTTCCAAATTTCTATGATATACAGTATATACCTCCATAAAAATTGAGCTTTGAATATTTTTTCAACATTGAGTTTAATGAAAGTGGATAAATGAATGAATGGAGATGGTTGCTATGGAAATATCAGCTGTTTAGACCATTCAAGTATCAAAATGTTCAGGACATATCTGCTATTACTTTTTGTACTTCTGTGTTTTATAGCTTTTAAAATATTCAGCTTTTTAAATAAATTTCCTATTGAAATGAATGGTAATGAAGAAAGGGATGGACATTGTTGCTATAGAAATAGTTGCTATTTAGATGTAGGTGATGCGGGTCAAGTTAAGCTGGTTGATGTCATTTTTATTAATAGAAATTAATAAAAATGACATCAACTTAATTTAATTTAAATTAATTTAATTTTCTGTCATTATTACTTTGTAAAACATTCAGCTTTTAATTTTTATTATATTCCATTGAAATGAATGGGAATGGATGAAGGAATGAAGGTAGTTGCTCCATAATTTTTTTTCTTTTTTTTAACATTCAGCATTTAAGTATAGAATTTAAGGGATAGAGGGCATTGAGATGGGTGCTATGGACATGGTTGTACAAAAACAGTTCAGCTGATTGAGGATGCATCTGCTATTGTTTTCACATTCCTGCCATTTGTACTTTTAAAAAATAAGCTTGGTTAAAAACATTCTGTTAACTTGAGGAGCATAGAATTTCATAATACGAGCCTCAGTAAGTGACAAGCATTTCACAATAAACGCATGTAGAATATATTTCCTCAGAACATATTCAGCAGTCATCATTTACAAAAACTCTAGTCACTGGATATAATGCAATGATGGGAATGAAAAAAGCAGAAAAAAAATCACAAATGTCACATTGACATGCTGGCACAATCCTCAAATGCCGTCTACCTGCTTCCAAATGCGTGCTCATCCACAGCTAAAAATAGTCCCTAAACGCATTGGGGACTAAATTACATTGTCTTAACGTTTAAGAACATTACCAAGATATTTTTTAATCTTTTTGTATACAGATGTATTTATTTCATGATTGGGTCTTGCTTTTTCCATTTTCGCAGCACTATTCTTTTTCACTGGAAGTGACCTGGGGGCTGCAGTCACACCAGTGAAAACACCTGCAGCTAACGATTAGTGACTGCAAGCCAGTACCTCGGTACAGTATGTAATCAATGTTTGAATCACATTTTTGCAAAAGGCAACGCAGTGTGATTCCTTTATCAAAAATGTTTTTATTCTGTTAGAATAAGTTTCGTTTAATTCCTGGTCTTGTGAACATTATTTGTGGGGTTGCAGTGAAACGTTTTGTCATTTCATAAGGTGATCATACAGAAACGACAGCCCTGAACCTGCAAAAAATGAGTCAGATTTCTTATTAAAAGGACACAAAGCTGCAAATTGCTGAGGTGAGATGTTAATGCTCAAACGCCTTAGTGAATACACCTGTAAATTAGCTTAAAATCCCTTGTTTGTGAGAACTTGTTGGCTGGTTTTTAGAATAAGTCAAGCCATAGTTATGGAGAAAAAAAGACTGCACTGAAATTAAACATTTATTCTTCTGAGGATGAAAGCATTTTAGAAAACTTGCTTTTATGGCATTTACATAATGTTTTCATGGCACCGCAGAAATTAATATCTGTTATGTGGAGCCATTCAGTGCAGATTTCAAGTGGAATTGGATGAATGTGTCTCCTTCAATATTATCAGTATAAGCAACAAAACCGTTTAAATGTATGTTTTTTTTAAATTCAACTTTAGATGATTTGTAACTTCAGTCTTTTCAAAAATTCAACTTCAGATAATGATTCTGTTCATTTGTGGATTATTTCACTGTCATAAATTTGGACATTTTTGTTAATTGTATTACTTTGTTTGCTCATTTTATTAATTGTGCATTTTCCTTGATTATTGCTATCTTCATTTTGTGGCATATTCAGTTTAATTTTGTTGCTTATTTTTGTCATTTTCTTGACTATTTTTCTTGTTCTTAGTTCATTTCTGTTCATTTAGTTGATGGTTCTGTACATTTTAGCTCATCTTAGGTGTGATTTTGTCCCCCTTTGTTAGTTATGTTCATTTTGTTGCTTATTTTGGACATTTTTAATTATTCAGACCATTTTCTTAACTCTTTTGTTCAATCTTTGTACACTTCTGTTCATTTCTGTGGATTGTGTAATTCACTTGGTTCACTTGTTCATCTTAGGTATCATGGTCCTTTTGTGCAGTTTTGTTGCATATTGCGCTCTTTTTTTCTTGTGTTCTTTATGTGTCATTTTGTGTCTTTTTTTTAACCTTGGTTTTTCGTTATTCATTTTTGTTCCTTTTGTGACTTAATTTGTTCATTTTGCCCACATTTTCTGACTTTGGGGATTATTTTGGGGGTTCATTGCTCATATATACATGCATTTACTGTATATTGTTCATTCTTTTTTCATTTCTGTTCATTTTTGCTCTTTTGGGGTGTTTATTTTGTTCAGTATTATTGCTTATGATGTTCATTTTGTTGCTAATTTTGGAATTTGTTTTAAAAATACGGTAATTTAGTAAATTTTCTTGTCTATTTATGGTCCTCTTTGTGCAGTTTT
Source organism: Pseudamia nigra (assembly GCA_029823295.1). Lineage (NCBI taxonomy): Eukaryota > Metazoa > Chordata > Actinopteri > Kurtiformes > Apogonidae > Pseudamia > Pseudamia nigra. The sequence continues at coordinate 3,349 of JAQQAE010013052.1, read as the reverse complement.
GTTCCTTATTATGTCCATTTTTTAATTTTGTTCTGTTTGTGTCATTTTGTTTGTTTTCTTGACATTTAAAGACATTATTTGTTCATTTCTGTTCATTTTGTGGATTGTTTATTCATTTTGTTCCCTTTTTGTGTATTATTTTGGCCCTTTTTGGCACAGGGTTGTTGCTTATTATATTATTGTTTTTGCCTATTTTGTTCTGTTTTATGATCTTTATTTCTTCTCTTGACTTGTGATCATTCTTGGTCCATTTCAGTTTATTTTGTGGGTTCTTTTACTCATTTTTCTTGTTTTGTTGGCTATTTTGTGAATTTTCAAGACTGTTTGTTCATTCTTTGTTCATTTTTGTTCAATTTGTGGATTATTTGATGATTTTGTTGATTATTTTGTTCCTTTTTTGCTCCTCTTGTTTTTTTTTAAATCAATGTGATCATTTTCTTGACAGTTTTTTTTTTTTCATTCTTCATTAATTCTGTGAACTACTCTGCCCATGTTTTTGCACCTTTTCTTGGTTGTTTTGATTTTTGCACATTTTATTCATTATTCTGATCTTGACAATTAATTTTGACATTCACAATTTCAGAAGATGCACAACTCCAAATGTCCCAACAACTCATAAAAGATAATCCTACGTACTTGCATTTGCTCCACAGGAGATGTACAGAATATACCAAAATATCCATCACTCTCTGTATGTTTTCCTACTTGTTGACAGGCTATTGTGACACAGCCAGTGGAGGAAGTATAGAGGGAAAAATAGAGAGAGGGATTTATTATCCTGTATTGAAGTTCAGCCCAAAAGAGCTAGCATTTCACAGGAGCTGCACGCTGACCTTTCCGACAGCCAAAAATGTCATTGAAGGTTTAAGGCAAAGAAATCTAGTCGTATTTAACCAAGCCTTCAAAATCTTTGACATTTCTTCTGATGTTGCCACAGGATGGCACCCTGAAGACTAAGAGCTGGCCTTCTTGTAGAGCGCTCTGGCTTTCTACACATCCAGCCATCGCATGGAAGCAGCCCCTGTGCAAACACCAATCGTCAGTATGAAAAGACAGGATTTAGAGATATGGCATTGGAGTTGATAGAAGATATGATTTGGCCCTTTTTTTAAAGCCTCTCTTTGTTTTCCTTTTTTCACACATGAATGGGTTACTAATTAGAAAGGACACACAAGGGTCAGGCTGCACAGTGGAAAGCAGCTGCTTATTATTTTATAAGATTATAAAGGTGAAAGTTTTTCTTTTTTCACAGTTTAACATTAGATATATTTTTCCTGTCTCTTTTTAATTGCAGTTTGTTTCTCCTTTAATTAACTCATAAGTAGAATTCTGGGGGAATGGGGATGATGGTGGGGGATGTGCTCCCTGCTCACTATTTGTAATATGTGCTTTGGTTACAACTGATAAAATAGTTTTATCATGTTTATTATCATCTCTGAAAAGTGTGTGAATGCTGACAGGTCAAAGTTTTGCTGAATGTGTTCTTAAGAAATATATGCATGCTTTTATGCTGAAAGGTTTATGACTTACTGATGTTTTGTTTGAAATTCTATGCCATTAAGTTCAATAGGAAAAGTGGGGAAAAGCTAATATTCTAAATAGTTTAATTGGCCAGAATTATGGGATGCAAAAGCAGATGTATATTCTACAAGTTTGAACATTTTGGTACTTGAATGGTTTGAATAGTGACTGCCTCCACTCCTCCTTCTATTCTCATCAATTTTAATGGAAAAAAGCTGAATGTTTTACAAAGTATAAATGACAGAAAATGACATCGACAGGTAGTACATTTCTACATCACGTACATCTAAGGTGCAACTATTTCTGTTGCAACCATTTCCATTCCCTACTCCATTCCCATTCATTTTAATAGAACAAATAAAAGCTGAATATTTTAAAAAGTACAAATGTCAGAAAATTATGAGAACAAGTTGAAGGTTTTTGTACTTGACCTATATCACCTACATCTAACTAGCAACTGTTTCCATAGCACCCATCTCCATTCCTTACTCCATTCCCATTCATTTCAATGGAAAAATAATTTTAAAAAGCTGATCATTTTAAAAATTATATAACATAGATGTAGGAAAAGTGACAGCACCCATGCCCTCAACAAGTTGAACAGTTTTGCGCTTGAATGGTCTAGATAGCAACCATGTCCATAACAACCATATTTATTCTTTTTTCCATTATCATTCATTTCAAAAGGAAAAAATTAAAAGGCTGAATGTTTTATAAATGTAAAGAAATAGTAGACATGTTCTGGACAAGTTAAAATTACTGACAACACTTGAATGCTCTTACTCAATGTTGCCCATTTTGTTGATTTTGTTCATTTTTGTGATGTTAATTAGAGCTAATTTTACTGCTTATTTCCCTAGGGGCAATTTAGAGTGACCAATTAACCTAGTGCATGTTTTTGGTTGTGGGAGGAAGTCAGAGTACCCAGAGAGAACCCAAGCAGACACGGGGAGAACATACAAACTCCACACGCCTTGCTGCCCAGCATTGGGATCGAACCCAGGACCTTCTAGCTGTGAGGCAAGAGTGCTACCCACTTCACCATTGTGTTGCATCTGGAGGAGTGTAAACAGCTGTGTAGAGGTAACTAAAGGTAGTGTTAGCCTCCAGAAGAACGTAAACAGCCACAATAGTTACAGCAGCAAATTTGGCAGTTGACAGGCAAAATCTCAAAATGAGGTAAGTGGTATTTGTCAACAACTTGGCTCTATGAGCACTAGTCATTGTTAAAATAGATGCACAGTCCACCTCCCTTGCTCTGATCAGAGTCACAGTTGCAATTGGTTGCCTCTTGCAAGCTGCACAGCCATGTTGGGGATAATAGGAACCAGGTTTCACTCATGATCAGTTGTGGGTGCAGTGTATCAAACGTTAGCCAGGAAGATACTGAAGGGGGAAAGGTCTGTGTGGCCAGCTTGGAAACAGGAGCGGGGTTGCCCTGCTCTGCCCCAAGCCACAAGGCCAATAACGATGCTAATAATAATAATAATAATAATAATAATAATAATAATAATAATATAATGATAATAATAATAATACAGTGGAACCTCGGATAACGACCACTTCTAACAACGTAAAATTCGGACAATGACGGAAAAAAATATTTAAAATTATAATAAAAAAAATTGATTCTAACAGCAATGAATTATGCGGACAACAACGCCTGCGTCACTTCTGCGTCACACCTGCATCACTCAGAGCGCTAGCAAGCGCTAGATGCTAATGCTAACGCTAGCCACTAACACTAGCCTCTATGCATCACTTCTGGGTCTCGAAGAGAATGACCTGGAAGTCAGAGCGCTAGCGGCTAGCGCTAATAGCATTCATT
>JAQQAE010013051.1:0-12906 GCA_029823295.1 Pseudamia nigra | reverse complement strand
TCTGTTGGTTTACTCTCTGTATAGTCATGAGATTTCGGCCTTGAATTGTGAAGCGCCTAGAGATAATCGGCGATTATTTGGCACTATACAAATAAAGATTGATTGATTGATTGATTGATTGATTGATTGAATGTTGTGCTCAAATAAAGTGAATAATATCTGAGTTCTTATCCTCATAGCCACAAAAAAGAAAAATTTATTACAGTAAATCAATAAATGTCATGTGATAAAACACACTGGCTGGCCTCTTCATTAGGTACACTACTAGTGCTGGGTTGGATCTCGTAGTGATCATAAGATGGTACACTGTGGTCATAAAGGGATGGACATGAGCAGCAGTAATTCTCATGTTGGCTGTGGTGTTTAAACAATGCACAGTTAAGACAAAAGGTCCCAGAATGTGCCTCCACCGGCAGCCGGAAGAGTTGGTACATGACAGGATGAATCCATGCTTTCACGTTACCCCAACATGCAAATGTCACTAGACCAAGCATTACGTATGTCTCTAGCCTTCTATTCATCAGTTTTGCTGAGTCAGTGTGAATTGTAGACTGAATTGTAGACTGTTTCCTGTTCATAGCTGACAGGAGTGTCACCTCTGACCTCTAGCATCAACAAGGTATTTTCATCCAAGAACTGTCGATCACTTCGCTTCTTGCAGACTATTCTCTGTAAACCCTAGATATGGTTGTGTGTGAAAATCCCCGCAGATCAGCAGTTTGTCAAACACTCAGACCAGACCATCTGGCACCAACAACCATACCAGGTTCAAAATCATGTAAATCACCTTACTTCCTCATTCTCATGCCTGGTTTAAACTTCTCTAGGTCATCTTGTTTGCGTCTACAGACCTAAATGCACCGAGTTGCTGCCCCGTGATTTAATGATTAGATATTTGCATTAAGTGACACCCTGTTTCAGCTGAAACTAATCTAAATAGGACTTTATTTTCCACAGTGTTGTAAAATGTTGTTATCTAGCCAAAGCACAGGGCTGTTTTCCTTAGTGCTCTTGTGTCTCTGCTCTGGATCAGCAGTATTGTTGTTGTTGGATCAGGACAGAACTGACTCCGCAGAGCAAGAGCTGCTTTAAAACAATCTGATGGAGACAGACACACTCTGCTCTAACTGTGCATCTTCTACAAAAACACAAAACCATGGAGAGCACTACTTATGTCGAGCCATTGTTCTCATATTAGTGTATCATAATGAACGGTGAACTTTTGCTTATGTATTAAATTCTACACTGTATTTAGTTGCTGCAGTTATTTGTGAAGCTAGTATTTCCTGTGATAATGTCTGCAATTCTCAGATGGAAGGATACTATTACGGTATTATTATTACTGTTAATTTCATGGATTACTTTATTCATTGTACTGTTAATTTTTGTTAATTTTCTTAATTTTTTGGTTTATTTTGATTGTTTTTTTATTCATTTTCTTCATATTTTGTTCATTTTGTGGATTGCTTTATTAGTTGATTGATTATTTTGTTCACTTCTTTTTTTTCATAACTTTGTGGGTTTTTTGCTCCTTTAGGTTATCTATTACACATTTATGCTTATGATTTGATTTATTTTGTTGACGTTCATGCATATTTGTTTAGCTTCTGGGTAATTTTTTTCAATTAGTTTGATCCTGTTTCTTTGTTTGCATTCATTTTGCCTCTGGTTTTGTTTATTGGATGGGTTATTCTGCTGTTTTTGTTCATTTTTCTTGATTAACTTTATTTATTTTGTGGATATTTTTGTTCATGCTGGTTAATTTTGATGATGATCTTGTTTTTTTTTTGCTTGCTTTGTGGATGATTTAGTTCATTTATCTTCATTATTATATATTTTTTTATTTTTTCTATATTTTTTCTATTTTTCACCTTTATGCACTATTTTTCTTCATTTTCTGCTTAATATGGTTTATTTTTTGTACATTTTTTTCATTTGACTGTTTTGTTCATTTTCCTTGAATATTTTATTATTGTGGATTATGTTCCTTTTTGTTGACTTTTTCTTTATGTTGTGCATCCATGCATTCATCCATCCATCCATCCATCCATTTTCTACCCCTTAATCCTCGCAAGGGTTGGGGGTGGGGTGATGCTGGAGCCTATCCCAGCTGACTTGGGCGAAGGCAGGGTACATCCTGGATGAGTATGTTGTGCATTATCTTGGTAATTTTGTGGTTTATTTTGTGCACAGAATTCTGTTGATAACTTTAGCTTTTGTTCATTTTCTTGATTATTTTGTTACTTTGTCATATTGTTCCTCTTTCTGTATTTTGTGGTTCATTTTATTCATTTTTTTGCTCATTTTGTTTATGTTTTGTAAATTTTTGGTTATGTCTATTCAATCTGTTGATAATTTTATGTTTTTTATGATTTTTGTTACTGTTTTTGTTACTGTTTTTGTTTCTGTATTATTTTATTTATTTTATGGATTGTACTCTTAACTTTTTCCTCAATTGTTGATTATTTTATTAATTTCTACTTATTTTGTGGGTTTTATTTTGCCTCCACCTCATTAAAATGGAACAATCAGTTTAAATGAATAAAAATGAACCACATTAACCATCCAACTGTATGTTTTGCACATAAATCGGTTAAAAGTACAGTGTTTTTTTTTTTTATCTTCGTCATGTTGGAAGACGACACCAGTCTTTGTTTCAAACAGTGTTTTCCTTTTAAGAGTTCTGACACATTAACAGAGGCCTCACAGTGAGTCATGGTCCTGCAGGAGTGTATGTGCTGTGGAGAGGAGTCACAGCTGCCTGCCAGCTCTGTGGGAGTGGGCGGGATTGGGGGGTGGGGGGCCAGATGGACGACCAGCGGACAGGATGCTGCATCACACCACCACTTAGTGCTTTTCATTAAAGCTACATGAGTCAAATCTCCATGAGCACGAGCCCATCCGCGGAAACAACAGCTCAGTCACAAACTATGAATGATCAACTGTGAATCAGACTGAAGATGATGAGTCACACTACGAAATGAAAATATAAAATTATATGATCAGGAGGGGGTTTCGGCGCTAATTAGAACAGGGTGGTTACAGACAAAATACTTTCAGGTAAACATGAACTGGAGGTTGTTTAATCTGCTTCTGAATAGAGTCCTTCTTGTAACGACCAGCAGTGTCACCTATCCCAAAACTTGAAAGGATGGATGTTCTACAGTGGTAAATAACCATGGTAAGTTTAAACCATAGACAATTAGTGGACAAAGTGAGCATGACGTCACCCATTGGATTCTGAAAGGCTGCTGTGAGGTTGTTACTTCCTGGATGACACTTTGGAGCCAAAAACACAATGTAGCCAGCATGTCAGGGGTCTTAAGGGTAAGCTGATGCTAACTGCTAGCTTACTGACATGGTAAAACATCATCAAGCATTGCCAGACAAAGTCATATTACAATGTTGTTAGTGAAAGCACCTACCCACAACTACAACTTAGTGTCTATCAGGATAAACTATGCTCAATTAAATGAAAAGAAGCTATGAAGGTCTGACTTAGTCCAAGTTTGAGTAACCATAGCAACATGTCAATCAAATCCCAGCAGAGCAGTGATTTTTCAGATTATTTGCCATAATATCTTAATAATGGAGCAAAAAGTTAAAGATGGACCACCAGATCAGTTATTAGAGGGTCCAAATAAAACATTTGAGACCATGATGACTCATGACAACAATATATTACACCATGAACAAAAAATGATCAAAATAATTAAAAAGGTCAACAAAAATGAACAAAAAAGCGAAACAATGAAGTAAAAAAAGAACAAAATAATGAGCAAAACAGCAGAATCATAAAAAAATCAAAACAATCATGTAAATAAACAAAAATTTAACAAAATAGTTGTTTGAAGGCAGGATATCAGATAAATTCCTTGTGATGAAATTACTCAAGTAATTGTTTTTAGGAGTACTTCTCCTTCACCTCATTAAAATGACAAAGTACCTGAGACCACTTCACTGGTTACATACTTACTGTGCTTCCTTCAGTTTGGTGTTTAACATCCATGCCGTGCTGTGTGAATAGCAGCTGTGTGTCCAGCTCACGGATGATAAATGAAAAAGCCCAGAATGGATCAATGTGTTTCAAACCTGCCCTCTTGACTCACACTGTTACATATCAGCCTGAGTGAGCCGAATCAGGTTCTTGGCATGTTTTGTGCATGGTCATAATGTGAAGCACATTTTCTCAGAGCGGCTGGCATGCAGAGAGTCCAGAGCACCAGGAAACAGCTGATGACGAAGGATTAGGCCCGGGCCGAGGGAATGGAGCCGACTGAGGCGCACTGCAATGGGGCTGCGGCGCATACCAGCAGCCTGACGCACTGCAGAAAAATCCCCAACACTCACAGGAGGCTTCACCGTGTTTTACAGATGTAGAAGTTTGTCAAAGTAGGTCTACGTTTTTATGGCAGGGCTCTGAAAGGTTGTGCAGGAGACATCCATCAGAGGGTCCAACTATGGTATGAATGCAATAACATCGAATACCCTTGATGGTAAAAGTATGACATGCATGCGATGTTCAGCAGCTTGTCTGCAACAACAGAAATATGTACGGAGATGTCCCCAAACACCACAGATCACTTCAAAAGGGGATCTGAGCTGTGGATCAGGTTTTCACAAAAACACTAAAAAGAGATGTGGCATCCCGTTGAGACACAAACTAGAAAATCCACATGACATAGTACTTTTATATGTTTCACCATATCCAAAATATTACAAAATACAGTAAATAAGTACGTACCTGTATAAGAAGTATATAGGAATAATAATTTTGAGTAAATGTTCAAGAAAATGGACAAAAAGACTTTATATTATTATATTTTAATTAAATTATTATATTTATTATATTTAACAAGAATAATAAAATAATGAAAAAAATGAAGAAAATATAAAAAAAAACTCCACCCGAAATAAACAGGATACCAAACAAATTTTACTAATTTGCAAAATATTAACAAAAATTAAGAAAAATACAGCATAAAATGAATGGAAAACGACAAAAAATAACAAAAATGAACAAAAATAATTAATGAAATGAACAAAGTTATCAAAGGTAAGCAGCAAAAAATGAACAGAAATGAACATAATAATAAAAACATTTCACAAAAATGAAAAAAATAATAAAATCAATATAATAAAGAAACTGAACAAAATATGCAAAAATAAATACAAATTAATGAAATAACGAAAAAAATGAACAAAAATGTGAAATAATAAAAAAGGAACAAGGCAATCAAGAAATCGAACACATCATCCAAACTATGAACAGAAAAAAGCAACAGTAGTGAAGAAAATCAACCAAAAAAAGAGAAACCCAATATATTAAAGGCAAGGAAGTAAAATGGAAAAAACTGAAGAAAATCCCCATCCACATAATCAACAAAAAATCCAAACAATTAGCAAAATTTGTCAACAATAATAAAAGAATAAAATATTTTTGTTTATTAGCAAACAATAATCAAAATAAGATAGTAGGCAACAAAGGAGTGTATTGTCATAAACAAAATACATAAAAATGAACAAAAAGATCAAGACAACAAGGCAAAATAATCAACAAAATGAACAAAATTTTAAACCTCCCCACAAATGAACAAAATATTCAGAACATTGAACACAAATGTGAACAAAATAACCAAAATAATCAAAGCAAAGAACAAAAATGATGAAAAGACGATTGAATATTACCCACAAAATGAATAAAAATGAACAAAATCATCAATAAAACAAACAAGGCTAAGATAAAATAATCAAAACAATGAACAAAAATGAACAAATATTGAAAAAATAACAAAAATGAATAAAATATAAAGGTAAATCAACAAAAATGTGGAAAAATAGACCCAAAATGATCAGATAAGTCAAGTAAGTTAACAGCAAAGAAACTATTCATAAAATTAGTAAAAGGAAACAAATTACAGTATTAAAATAATAATCAACTAACTTAAGAAAATAAACAAAAATCAACCAAATAAGCAAAAAAAATGAACAAAATAATCACAAAACTGAACCAAACGATATGAAAATAATCAACACAAAATAAGCAGCAAATAAGCAAAAATGAGGAAAATAATTACATCATTAACAAAAATGACTAAAGTAATGAAGAATAAAAACAAAAAAACAAAATAAAAAAGCAACAAATAAACAAATTAAGTAACAAAGGTGGTAAAAAAATCAAGTATGTTTAAAAAAAAGTGAACAAAATAAGCAACAAGATTGAAGAAAAGTCAACCAAATAAGCAACAAAATCATCAAAAAAAAATGTTGCTCATTTTATGGGTTATGTTGCTCATTTTTCTTCAGTTTCTTAATCATTTTGTTCATTTCTTGCTTATTTTGCTGCTTGCCTTATTGATTTTTGTTCATATTCTTTATTGTTTTCTTTCTTCGTGCTCTTCACATACTGCAGCAAAGGCACAAGCTGACATATTAACCATTCAGCAGAAGGGATATCACTACATACAGTATTTGGTGCATTTTCTCATTTGTTTTTGTAACATTACAGCACTGAGACAAACATAATTTCCTGATATCTCTCTCCACATGTGTCTTTTGCATGTACACTGCCAATAGGACTCATCACACCGCTTGTCAAACTGTGATATTTGAATAACTCGGTTCCCATAATGCATTTGTTGTGCATTTGATGTGGTCTTAGTCTCATCTTGCCTTCGTTTTAGTTTCATATTCTTTAAGTCTTGGGCTGGATCCACTCTCAGTAAAGTTCTTGGACAATAACTCAGCCACTTTGACTGCTGCTATAAGTGAAACGACAATGATGATGGACGAAATTTTTATCTATTTATACAGTTATATACTGTCTTTTTGTTTTATCTTGCTATCAAATTTATAATGATCATACACAATCAGTGTGGGGGTAGAACTTGCAAATATCCACCTTTGGTTTGTTAATGGTGCAGAATTGTAAATAAAACCACAGACAATATGTGTGCAGTATGAACACAAAAATCAGAACTAAATGGCTTCAACGGGCAAAAATAGTGCATTCCTGTGGTGAAAAGTAGCCCAATCACCTTAAACCTGGCTTAAGTCACTAGATCTCATATTTTCTGTCATAAATTGTTCAATAAATTTTAAGTGCGGTCGGAGGTAACACTTAATACTGACGCTTCTTAAATGTTTGTGTATTCTGGTTCTATTGAGATTGAGAAATGCATATCCACAGTCATTATTGTCTCTCTGTATAAAACACATTGGGTCACTGGTTTGCAGACAAAACCTGTTTCTCTATAGACTCAACGGCAACAGTTGAGTTTCACCTCTTGCATGGTGATACCACATTACCTGAAGAGTGCACCTGAATTGGTCTTGCTGACCACTTGAAAGGTCAAAGGTCAACACAAGCTACAGTATGTATCTATTGCTGCCCACCTGAGCCATGGGGGATGCCCAAGTGGCCATATTCAACTGGTGTCTCTGCTAGTAATCTGATAAAGCAACAAAACCAAGGTGCTTTAACCTTTGGCCCAGTATTGTGTGCTCATAACTGCATAAATACCTGCAGTTATTTTCATGTACTTACATATTGTCAAAATCAAATTCGTGCCTTCAAAATAAAATGCCGTTTTAAAAAAACTTTTTGAAGATGAATATAATTGTTTACGCTTAATCCGTGGTAAATCCACTTGAAAACATGGTTTGACATTTTTGATGACTTCCCATTGGTTTGGCTTGTTGATGATGCATACTGTATGTACTGATCTCAGGTTCAGATTCTGTATTATTGTGCCCTTAGGTAAATGTGTTTTGCTGTGCAGTTAGTCGTCCTGCATTTAAACACATACTGGCAAACATCACAAAACAAGAACAGGCCAGATAAACTGCAGACTGAAAGAAAGAAAACCCCAAAAAGACAGCAATAAAAAGTGTCATAGATAAGCAAGATGTATGATAATTGTTTAAACATGTAAAATACACATAAAACCAAGTTCAAACATAAACTATAAATACTCTTTTTCTGCAGAGCTCCTCTCACTCGTTAATAACATTGACGGCTACTGGGAAAAGCTGTTTTTGTATCATTTTGTTTTGCAAGCAGGTACTAGAAACCTCTGTCCTGAAGGGAGCAGCTAAAACTCACCATTAAGGGGATGAGAGCCATGTATTAGAACAGAGCCAGCCATTCTCTAGAACTGTTTAGGATCCAGGATTTCTGGATAACACTGAGACTCTCCAATCAGCCTGCCTCACCATTTCATGAGTTGGTTTCCAAACCATGAAACAGGAAAAAAGAATGAAACAGATTCTATAAAAGCAAAACAGATCCTATTACAGCAATCTGGATTGACTAATCAATGATCTGCATGATATTACATCACATTTATGGTGTTGCTTTGGCATATTTGGAAGCACAGCAAAGCAGTAACCAAAAATAATAGTCACACTTGTCATAGTCACCTATAGTCCCAGGTCTCAGCTAGTGGAAATGTGAAAAAAAGGCAAGCCAAGTTGATAGTGGGGGCACTGAGCGCTTGTCTTGCTACATTCTGGTCTCAGTCATGACCCGGTGCCAGGTGAGTTGGCTGGTGGCACTGACTGATACCATGTGTGACATCAGTGTGAAGAACTTGGCGATGAGCTTCTCCATGCAGCTATGCAGAGAAGATCGATTCTGTTGAGTCTATTCATAAGGGAGGAAGAAAACCTGGAGGTTTAGCAGCGAGAATCGACAGTTCACTCAGGGTGACTGAAGAGGGCTGTATAAACAACCTCTTTAGCAGCAGAGCACAAAGTGAAGAGCACACAAACAGCTTGTCGTATACAGCCCAGTGTGTGGGTGTGTGTGTGTGACTCCCTGGGATACCTTGTCAAACGCGAGAAGATAAATATTGTTAAAATCGCTCCCTGTAAAGAGTGAAAAGGTGTCTATGTACAGAGTTGCAGGTTGGTGTTTAAACAGGTTGTTTAGATCCTTTCACGTTGTAACGGTTCATGTTTAGACATTCAAGAATGTGGGTAACTAACACAGGTGGAGATGTCAGTTTTACCCCCCAATATTAGTAACATGCAGCAGTATAAATTAAATTTCTGTTCATTTTTGTTTATTTTCTCAATGATTTTTTTCATGTAGTTGCTTATTTTTGCACCATATTGTTCATTTCGTTGACTATTTTGTTCATTATTTGTTTATTTTGGTTGAATTTGCGCTTCTTCATCTTTATTTTTCACATATACAGTATATTTAAGACCAAGCCACACAAAAATGTTACATGAATATTCAGCAGCACCAAAAAATGCAGTTTATATGAATAGTTTTAAAATTTGTCCAGTTTTTGCTCATTTTGTTGCTTGTTTTGCTCGTTTTTTGCTCAATTTTTTGATTATTTTTGTTAAATTTTGTTCATTTTCTTGTTAATTTTTCTCCTTTTCAACCATTCCTTTGACTATTTTTGAAATTATTTTTGAAATTTTCTCATTGTTCCTTGTTTTGTGCTTCAAAGTTCCATCATTGTTCCTATCATCTTATACTACATTTATGAGCAAGCCACACAGAAATGTTATATATTGATCCAGATGTATTCTTTTTGCTCATTTTTGTGCTTTTGTTGCTCATTTATGGTTATTTTTTTGATAATTTTGTTCATTTTTGCCGCTCATTTTGCAAACTTTTGTTCATTTTTTTATTATATTCATTTTAGATCCAGTAAAGACACAGACAGATGCAGCGTCAATTTACCACAACACAGTAAACAAAGTGTTCAATGCAGAAAATACCCAGGAGAATCCAGAGATTCCTGACTAATAACCTATGCCAGACTCAAACATCACTCATTCCACAACAAGTCAGACATACATTTTATTTCACGGTTAATGTTTGATTATCTTCTACATTTTAGTTTAATAAACCTGTTTGAACCATGAGCTGAGTGTTTCGAGGATGAGGGGCATCCTCCTGTGACTGGCAGCTATGAAATTCAATCTGTCACAGTGAGTTTCCTGAGGAGACTAAGTGAATCTCTGTTACTTCACACTGTACATACATCTTCACTCCTGCCTGTCAAGCCATTCAGCTAGACAGTGATAGAGAAGTTAGAACTCTTACCTTCACAGCGATCCTTGAAGTTCAGATCGGTTTCCAGCCTGCAGTTGTTCTCCTGAAAGCTGAGGAGACTTTTCCAGCTGCTCGTCTCCACAGGATCTGCAGCTTCAGATGTCCAGATCCCTCAGATGTGCAAAGTCTGGGGGCTGCGAGGTTAATCTGTGCTGTCCCAGGAGCCCACTGGAGGAGGAACCGCTCTGCTGTTTGTTTAGTCAAATCACAGCACCACAGGGGTCCCCTCCTCCCGTCTCTCAGACTCAGACAAAGGCTGCCCCCAAAGAGAGCTGCGGGTTTCAAAAAGAGCGGAGACGGACAGGCAAATGCACACTCCTTCTCTGACGGATTCACATAGAGGAGTGTGAGCGGTTCTTCTGCAGCTGAGTAACAGAGAGGAGGTGGGAGGGACCTGGAGCTGGGCAGTACAGCCCAAAATGGTCTCATGATGAAAATGTTCACAACAATCCATGGTAATGATTGTCATGATGAACGGGACAACATGAGAAAGTTGAAGAAACTGGATGATTATTTGTAGTTTTAATGCACACTTCCAGGTAAAAGTTGGGACACGTCTTCTTCGTCAGTGTTTTTTGTTTTTTAACTATTTTCAAAATGGGAGAGTAACACTGAAAATGCAAAAGGTGCATAGAATTCTAAGTGAACAAAATAAGTGTTAAACAACTCAGAACATGTTTTATGTAGTATATTCAAAGCAGCCACATTCAGCTTCGATGACAGCTTTGCATTACTCATCAGATTGAGAGTTAATTTGCACCATCAGTTGTCTCAATAGTCCTATCAGTGCTACTACAACTACAGTACATGTACTGTATACATCCATATTTTCGCAAGAAACACTCAGTTAAGTAAAGAGTCCATCATTTCTTTAAATGAAGGTTAGTCAGTGTAAAAAATCTCCAGAATGTTGAATGTGTCCCTAAGTGCAGTCAACAAACCCATCCAATGGTTGTGATGAAACTTTTTCTTATGAGGACCATCTCAGGAAAGCAAGACCAAGAGCTACCTCTGCTGCAGAGGAGAAGTTTATTAGAATTAGCAGCCTCAGAAACAGGACGGCCAGAGATGCAGTTTCAATATAGTGTTTGATGATTTTGACAACTGCACTTGGGGATGCATTTAAAGATCTTGAGCTTTTTCAGACTGACTAACCTTCATTTCTTAAAGCAACGATGGACTGTTTTTTTATGATGCTGGAAACCTATCGAATAGCCAATCATTTGCGGTGGACCACTGTGAAGGATTAGATCCAGATACAGCTGACAGTCAACATGGCTTACAGCCTCACAGTTGTCAAGCTAGTATGTCTGTCTATCATTTAGTTGCCTTTCTTACCTGTACTGGATGTTGAAGAAATCTGAGATGCAGGTGGTATCTCCACAGTTATCCTGTTATGGCTGTTTGTGCTGTTCATGTTCATGCACCTATGAGGTTGTAAGCTATGTTGACTGGCAGGTCGCCTGTCTAATCATTTATAGTGGTCAGCCACAAACCATCAGCTGATAGCTAGTTTCCCAACATCGTAGACTACATCTTTAAGTGTTTATTGCCATAATATAGATTTGCACAATAGTTGTAGTTGCATTACTAGGGCTCTGTACTCAAACTTACCCTACCCAGGACAACTGTTGGTCTGAATTACACTAAGAATGAATAAAAATCACAAAAATGAATTGACCTGCAACTGAAAACAGTTCTGAGTCACTACCTCATGAATCTGATGAGAGCATGCCATGAGTGTACAAAGCTGTCACCAAATGTATCTACTTTGGAATATCTAAAATATGAAACATGTTCTGGGTTGTTCAGCGCTTTGTTGTTCAAGACATAATTCCATACATGTTCTTTCACAGTTTGGATGTCTTCAGTATTAATGTGCACTGTGAAAAGTGATTTAAAAAAATAAAGAAAAAGCACTGAAGGAGAAGGCGTGTCCAAACTTTTCACTGGTAGCGTACACATTAATGCAACAATTTTTATCAATTCATGAAGGACAGTCAAGCAGAAGAGAAAACACCAGGCGAACACTTCAAGCTGGGGATCAGGTTGTGCTTGTTGTTTTTAGGTAGCGTCTGCGAGGATCAGGCTGCACTGATTTGTTTATGAATGGATTGGTGAGCAACTGGAGGTGAACAGAGACAGTCTCTAGTGGCAACAGAAATCTGGACCACATCAAGCCTCCATAAAACAACAAACACAATGAAGAGGAACAGAGAGACTGGGGGAGCCGAGGAGAAAAAGGCTTTGGCAGAGGCTGAGGTGGCCTGCTTTGGAAACAAACACGGAAGTCTCAGTTTCTCAGGGAATAACTTCACTCACATAAACCCTCTGCTGGAATCAGGAGAGAGGAGACACACATGTTATGACGATTTAATATGCGGAAAATGAAGAATCATCAAATCAAAGCGAAAATAGGTTTTATTTTGCAGTGTCTTTCCCATTGTTCTTGTATTATTGTTCCTGTGTTTTTGTGTTGTGTTCATGATTTTGAATCTTTTACAGTATTTCCATCTGTAGACCAGTCTCTGTCATTAGGCTATGTGCCACAGGCTTTTAAAACCTCTATAATTAAGCCCATCCTTAAAAAGATTAACTCTAACCCAGGTGGACTATGTAGCTAATTACAGACCCATTTCGAACCTACCATTTCTAGCTAAAGTCCTTGAAAAAATTGTTGCTAAACAACTTAAGCAACATTTGCAAAGAAATAATTTGTTTGAAGAATTTCAGTCAGGATTTAGAGAGCACCATAGCACCGAAACTGCACTGGTGAAAGTTATTAATGATCTTCTATTAGCTTCAGATAATGGACTAGTGTCAGTACTTGT
>JAQQAE010013050.1:0-12906 GCA_029823295.1 Pseudamia nigra | reverse complement strand
AATTGTAAAGCGCCTAGAAATAATCTAGAGATTATGATTGGTGCTATATAAATAAAGTTTGATTGATTGATTGATACTGTACATAAAAACATATATACATATATACATAAAAATATACACACATACATACATAGATACATACATACCCGTACATACATGTAAGGTATCTGGAAAATAATGTTTATTTATTATTATTATCTGAAAAGAAATGCATGAAATTAGTTCTAAAAATAATTTATAATGACAGATGGTTACAGGCGAAGGAGGCTTCATGGTGGAGGAGGAGGAGGGAGGGAAGCAGACACTTGATGTACATGTAACTAAACGTAAAGAGCAAACTAAATCTAAGAATTTAACACTAATTTGACACTATTTTTTGTGCTCTCTTTTTGAGGACTCACCGACAATTTTACTCACAACCCAATTTTTTGCATGTGAGCCAGTACAAAAATTTGCTCGATTTCCTCCTTGTAACTCAAGACATTCGTAAGCCGACGTGCTGGTAAACCAGGTACCACTGTAAGTGATACAGATGTGTGACTTTAACTGTCACAATTTAGGGTCATTAATTGAGCAGGTTATGTAAAACCTACGGTTGTCAAAATTAACATGTTAATCCAGATTAATTTATTTGCATGATTTATTTGATTAAAATTTTAACGCAATTAAAGCATGCACAATGCACAGTTGAAAACGGTGCAGTACCACTGGAAACTGTGGGGGTACTCTGGTGCAGTACAGCTCATGTACTGTGCTAGAGCGACCCCAGATGAATAGAAGAAGAAAAAGAACAGAATGCAACATAAATGAAAGATTAACAGAAATCACTCAACTTTTTGAAGACACTCTGTGCCATAGACTGTATAATTAGTGTCATCTTGGACAACATGTTGAAGCCAAAAACAGGATGCAACCATATTTCGACAAACGGTGGCGGTGCCAGCAGAGCGTAAGTAAAGATAACTAATCGTTAGCCTATGGATGCTAAAACTTCACCAAACAGTGTTAAACAAAGTCATTTGACATGTTGTTAGTGTAAACATTTACTCACAGCTGCAGTCAAGTGTATGTCATGTATAGCTATGAACATATTGAATAAATAGAACATATGAAGGTCTGACTTGATCCAATTCCACCGGAAGATTCGTTATTATAGCAACATATCAATCAAACCCCAGTACCGCAGTGATTTGTCAGATTATTTGCAGCAATATCTTAATCATGGAGCAAAAAATTAAAGATGGATCAGATCATTTATTAGAGGGTCTCAGTCAGTCGACCTCTGACAAACTAACTGACACAGTTGCCTTGTAGATTGTAAAAAAAGTTTTGCAAATTGCATCTCAGGATGTTTTGTACAAAACACCATCAAGAAGCATCACAATGATGAAAATCTATAGGCTCTATGAAACTGAAAATAAAATAAATAAAGGCAGTGAGTAACACGAACTATTTAAATATCTTGATCCTCCTGCAAACACTGTTTAGTTGAAATAAACACACGTAAAGTATATATACAGTATCACCTTCTGTCATGAGGGTTTTTACTCCCACAAAATTAAAAACAATGAATGGATATTAATCGTGATTAATGGAAATTAATCCACAGTGACCCTGTGATTAATCAGATTACAAATTTTAATCATTTGACAGCCCTAATAAAAACTGGCTGTGGGGAAAGTAGCTCTAAAGAGGGAACATTTGTTTGTCCCAGTCTGTTTATTTCTGTGATGCATTGGGTCAGTTTGACCTGGGTAATGAGCATTTTTCAAAGTTTGATTGTTTTGGTCAAAAAGGTTGACACTATTCAACCAGGTGTCTGAGTTTTCTAATGAAAATTTGGCTAAATTGATCTTCCATGACACAGTCCATGACCTGGATATATACAAGTTAAAAAGGTCAAATTAATGATATTTGAATGTGTTCTGCTAAACTCATTGTAATTTGCTCCAGTTACTATTTAACAGTTTTATGTGCATAAAGGACTATTATGTATATGATGTAAGCCATTTTTTGGCAATATGTGCTCATCTGAAAATATACAGCATCCAAGGAAACGTCCATGAGACTCGTCCTCAATTAGAGGCTTGGTCAACGGGCAATGTTGGACTCATGGTCCTCTGGAGGAAAGGTTAAGGGGTTGCCAAAATCATTAATTATGATCCTCTTAGATCATAAATGTCTATACCAAATGCCAAATGGAACTGAGGCCAGTAGGTGCAGAGATACCTCAGTCTGGTCTGCAGAACGAACCCATCTCCAACTGACCTACATCTACCAGGAAAACGCTCTGCTCTCTACGCAAAAACTGGGATTATGTGATATATATTATGATAAATGATTGTACCAACTCACAGTGCATGCAATGCTCATTATATTCTTCACTCTATGCTTCATCAACTTATCCTCCTTTCTTTCCTATTTTAAGGTCATCATTCCAGCATCCATGTCTGCCTGTCCTCTCCTCTCTGAAGAGGACTGTTAAACATTTGTTCTAAAGTTAAACTTCAGCATTTGATGATGATGGAAAAGCTCATTCCTTATATCCCCCTCCAATCATTACCCCTCTCCTCTGAGTAACCTAACTTATGGATAGTGCAGACCTGCCCACCAGCATTTGCCCCTGTCACTCAGACTGACTGCCCCCCCCCCCCTTCTTCTCAGCTTACCCCATAGGTTGGTCTCACTCTTTTTCTGTCACTCTCATATTAGTCCCGTCTGTGTCTCCAACGTTGACCAGGGACTGGTGGCTCTCCTCTCAGCTTTTTATTGCAGTCTTATCTGATCACACAAGTGCTGCGCTGGACTAAAAGACACCCTTGTGTTGTGATCCCATACTGAAAAGGAGGACACCTGCTTTTTTAAAGGATCATTTCTGCCAGGAGTTGGGAACAAGTGTCTGGACCTCTGCTTGGAATATCTCCTGCACACTGGGCCTTGTCTTTTGGATGCCACTGTGACTGGTGTCCATTCCCTACTGTCTGACTGTGTCTGAGTGTATACGCGTGTGAGTGCGTTTGAATCGGAGTGTGTGTGCGGGGGACAAATAGGCAAAAGGCTGCAGCCCTGGACCATCTGCAGTGATTCCAGGTTAATTCCTCAGTAGTTGGCCCATTCTTGGCTGTGAATATGGCGTCGTTGAGAAGTTTGATTCTTGCGCTCTTGCTGGCGCTGCTTTGCTCCTTCCACACCCCACTGGCTCCCTCTGTGAAAGCGCAGGATCTGCCATTCCATTCTGAGCAAGGCCTGATGGCTGATGATGATGATGACGATGATGATGACGATGATGATGACGACGATGATGACGACGATGATGACGACGATGATGATGACGACGATGATGATGACGATGATGATGATGACGATGATGACGACGACGATGATGATGATGACGATGATGATGATGACGATGATGATGATGATGATGACGACGACGATGATGATGATGACGACGATGACGATGATGATGACGACGATGACGATGATGATGATGACGATGATGACGACGATGATGACGACGACGATGATGACGACGACGATGATGATGACGACGATGATGATGATGACGATGACGACGATGATGACGACGATGATGATGACGATGATGATGATGATGACGACGATGATGATGATGATGATGACGATGATGACGATGATGATGACGATGACGATGATGATGATGACGATCATGAAGGTCAGTAAGTTTAAATGTGTTTGTTATTGGAGCTGTGTGTTCTCAGATCTATGGCTACCTGTGTGTTACATACATGCAGGCGTGTGCACCTGAAAACATCCTGCTTAAAGCTAAAGCCACAGCTTTCACTCACTGAAATCTGAACATCACTATATTTATTCTCATCAGCTCTGACTGTCATAAAACAAAGTTCAGAAAACAGTTTTGATCGCTGCCGCTTGCACACGCAGTTTCTGATATGCTTCAGGTGTGTGCACACAGACAGTGTGCGAAAGGGGAGGAGCTAAGTCAACCATTAGCCACTCCCCTCTCGTTAACATTCTTACAACCTTATCATCTCTTTGTGAGTTGTTTGTCTCAGAGCACATAGGTAATCAGAGTCCCTCCTCCACCCTTTCCAGCTGTCCATTTCCCATGCTGTCTCTGACACTCTGTTCTCTTCCCTGCTTAACTGTAGAGTTATGAGCACTCTGGGGAAATTGAACTGGCCCATCTGAAGTCCAACTGTCCGAAGTCCTTCGAACAGTACACTAGATATGAACTTGTGGACTGCAGAAGCATTGATTTGAGGGAGAGAAAGCACAAAAACCGATTTCACACAAACCGAGCTTGACTTAAAAACAGTCAGACCCTTTGATTTGTGTTTCATTTGAAAGAATGGTTCATTTACTAGGATCTTCCTTTCTGATTTCTTTTGGATCAGACTGACCTGTATTTGTGTCTTTATGTGAACTTACAGAGAAAGAAAGAAAGAATGAAAGAAAGAAAGAGAGACAGGGGGTGGGCTAAGGGATCAGGGTGCAAAAGAATCAGACAGGGGGAGAATAAAGCGCGAGAAGAGGTGCAGGAGGGCCACCAAATTCATTCATTCAAAGACGTAGTGTACCAACAGATGCAAAGTTTCTCTCTTTCTCCATATCTCTCAATCTCTTTCTTTCTCTGTGGAGCATTGATGACAGAATTTATATTCAGGTCTGTTGTGTGCACTTGTAAAATTGCTGGACACAGATAAGACAATAGAATAACTCAGTGTATCTATGAACAATGTAATAATATTAATACCTCTTTTTATTACCTGAACCGCTCATGTTCTGAACCATTAGAACAACTTTGATGTAGTAATGTCAGTCGTCATACATTCATGATAAACACTTGTTTTGAGTTTCATGTATTTCCCTGTCTTTTTAATGTTTTCTTTGGCTCTGTAGTCACTGGAAACCAGTATTGGAATCATTTGTGAAACTAAGTTGAACTCCTTGTATCTTTTGGAAAGTGCAACAGTTTATTTGCTGACATCATTTTTTGGTAACTTGTGGAGAGAGTGTTTGGGAAAAGAGAGAAACATCTCTTTGTGTAGAGGAAGTTAAAGAGCTAAACCTGCAAAAGTCAAGAGATGAAAGGGTTGTCTGCTTTTTCTCCTCTTGTTTGACAAAAATGTAACTTAGTGATGACTGTGAACATCCATGTTTAAAAATGTGACAATCACCACTGTCTATGTCTTTAACCTACTTTGATCCATTAAATAAATCAAATGATCACAAACTGCCTACATGCACATCTGTTACCACACACGTCAGCAGTGGTGGGATGTTCTTCCACTGCAGCGCTGTCTCCAAGAACTTGTCTTTTACTCAAGTGTCTCCATTTTGTGCAGTTTTATGTTTTTTGGGGTTTTTTTGTCTCCAAACGTGTTGACTGTGAATCCTTGTGATGACCTGAAACGTGACGTCTTCCTGTGTGATTCTGACGCTTCTGGATTGACCGGATGTTAAACCTGAACACGGGCCTGTGACTGTTCAGAGACGTGTGGTTTTCACAGGACAACGACACTCCGTACAGAGGACACATTAAAATATGATGCATTTCAACTTAACCACTACTCCTGGAGGTTTTGAATGCAGGCTTTTTTTGACAACCCCAATTCCCAAAAATGTTCAGTCAGATGTGAAACAAGTGAAATGTACTGGTCTGCAGCCAAATGGAGTAGAATTTGTCTGAACATTGGAAGGGGGAGGCAAAATAATCAAGACGATGAGTAAAGATGAACAAAATAATCAAAAAGGTAAAAAAAAAAGAACAAAATATCTAATAAAAATGAGTAGAAATGAATAAAAATAAACAAAGAAAATGAGTAAATAAAACATGATGAGGAAAAATGATTAAAAAAATGAAAAGCATAATAAAGAAAATTAGCAAAAATTAACAAAATAATCAAGAATATATGTAGAAATTTTAAAAATAAATTTTTGTGCACAAAAATGAGTGGAAATAAATAAAATAATCAAGAAAATGAGTCAAACTGAGCAAAATTACGAAGAAAGTGGATGAAGATGAACAAAATACTAAATAAAATGTGCAAAATAATCATAAAATGAGTTAAAAAAAAGCAAAATAATTAAGAAAATGAATAAAAATTAAAACAAAAATGAGTAAAAGGATCAGAATAATAAAGGAAATCAGTAAAATTAATATAATAGTCACAAAAATTTGTAAAAAAGAACAAAGCAAATTAAAAATGAGCAAAAATTGACAAAATAATCAAGAAAATGAAAAAATAAGCAAAATAACCAAGAAAATTGGTTTAATAAATGAATAAGACAAGAAAATGTGTAAAAATGAGCAAAACAATCAAGAAAATGAGCAAATGTGAAAAAAATCAAGAAGCTGAACAAAAGGAACAAACTAACAAAGAACATGTGCAAAAATGAACCAAATAAGCAGAAAATGGAGGAAAAAACTAAAAAATAGTCACAAAATTAGGGAAATTGAACAGAATATTCAAGAAAGTAAATGAAAATGAACAAAATAAATAAGCAAATGAAATGAATTCAGCAGCAAACTTATCTTTATCTTGTTTGGTAATAATTTAACTTAAAATAAGCAAACAATCAGTTTTAACTTGTTTTGTCCATTTTGATGCACTGTCATTCACAAAATAAACACTATGTCAAAATTCCATCCATCCATTTTCTACCCCTTAATCCTCACAAGGATCGGGGGAGGGGGTGCTGGAGCCTATGCCAGCTGACTTGGGGTGAAGGCAGGGTACACCCTGGATGAGTCGCCAGTTTATCGCAGGGCTGACACATAGAGACAGACGACCATCACACTCACATTCATGCCTATGGACAATTTAGAGTCACCAGTTCATCAAACCCCTAGTGCAGGGGTGTCAGGCTCGTGCCATGAAAGGCAAGACCCTGCAGGTTTTCTCTCCAACCATTTACTAAAGCAGGTGATGTCACTGATCATCACGCCTTCAAATTGAGGGGAGGAGCTAATCAGTGACATCACCTGCTTTAGTGACTGGTTGGCCAGAAAGCCTGCAGGGTCTCAGCCTCCATGGCATGAGTTTGACACCTGTGCCCTAGTGCATGTTTTTGGTTGTGAGAGGAAGCTGGAGAACCCAGAGAGAACCCACGCAGACATGGGGAAAACATGCAAACTCCACACAGAGGGACCCCACCGCCCAGGGATCAAACCCAGGACCTTCTAGCTGAGAGGCATGAGTGCTACACACTGCACCACCCTATGTCAAAGTGTTTATTATTATTATTATTATTATTGTTGTTGTTATTATTGTTATTATTATTATTATTATTATTATTATTATTATTATTATTATTATCGTTATTGTTATAATTATTATGTGAATTTCCCCACTGTGGGATTAATAAAGGTTTATCTTATCTTATTATTAGTAGTAGTATTATTACCAATATTATTATTATCATTAGAATTGTTACATTTTTTTCCACCTGGCTGAACCTTTTTGGAATGGTTGGAGTATTTTCACAGTGTGCAATTAATACTTCTGGTCAAAGGTTCAGTGTGTAATAGTTGTTGACATGGGGGGTGTTTTGGTGACGTTGGACTGAACCAGGCCGATGGAGCAGCCACGTCCAGGGTTAAAAAGCCTTTCACCACTGAGTCTGAATCTAAGTCACTCGTCTCTTTACTGAAAAGCCACAGCAGAGAAAGTAAGCACTGACTGGAACTGGGGACTTAGGGGAGGGTCCATTAAGGGGCTTCATATGATCATCTGCAACCCACATGCTTCTAAATATTACATTCTGATCTCTGATCGTTAGACCAGGATCATCACATTCCTGCATGTATGTACATGATGCTGCATGCTGAAGACATTTACGACATCCTGTATCATAGCAGCATGAACTACTGCTATTCACATTATATTCTTTTGGGGGGGTGGAGGGCTGTAAAGAAGTTGACAGTAAAATCTGCAGAGAGTTTTTATATAGCATATGTTTTACTGATGATTAAGTCACAGAATGATTTGAGTGTAACCGAAGATGAGTAAAAATGATCAAAATAATAATCTACATAATCTGGAATATCAATAAAAAGGAACAAAAATAATAAGAAAATGAGGAAAAGTGAACAAAACAAGTAAAACGTGAGTAAAAGTGAAAAAATAATCTGGAAAAATAGTGTAAGTGAACAAAATAACCAAGAAAATGAGTTAAAATGAAGAAAATTATCAAGAAAATGAATAAAAGTGAATTAAATGATCAGTAAAATGAGTAGAACTTAGGAAAAGAATCACACAAATGAGTAAAAATTAACAAAATATATAAGAAAATGAGTAACAATGAACAAAATAATCAAGAAAATAAATTTAAAAATCTACATCATCAGGAATATTAATAAAATGAACAAAATAAATATGAAAATTAGTAAAAATGAGCAAAATAAACCCCCAAAATGAGTAAAGGTGAACAAAATAACTAAGAAAACGAAGAAAATAACAAACAAAATGAGTAAAAATGAAGAAAATTATCAAGAAAATGAGTAAAAATGAAAAAAAAAATCAAGAACATGAGTAAAAATGAAAAAAATTATGAAAATAAGTAAAAGTGAAGTAAATAATAAGGAAAATTATTTGAATTTAGCAAAAAACCACAAAAATTAGTAAAAATGAACAAAACATGGAAGCAAACAAGTAACAATGAACAAAATAATCAAGAAAATAAATTTAAAAATCTCCATAATTGGGAATATCAATAAAATGAACAAAATAAATATGAAAATTAATAAAAATGAGAAAAGTAATCCCCCAAAATGAGCAAAAGTCGAGAAAATAACTAAAAAAAACGAGTAAAGATGAAGAAAATAATTATCCAAGGCGTGTGGTTTTTCCAAGGGTGTATCCCTAAGAGGTCTTAGGGATACACCCTAAGAGGTCTATCCTGAACCACAGAGTATAAATTCTGGTGCCTGCATGAGCTCATAGAACTGAAGAAGCTTCCCGGATGGGTGGCGAAACGTTTTCAACCAAATTTGCAGTCCAGTCGATGGAAGAAAAAAACCACACGCCTTGGATACTATGACCTGAATGACTGAGAATCTTCACAGACAAGAAAATAATTAAGAAAATGAGTAAAAATGAACAAAATAAACAAGAAACTTAGTGAAGAAAAAATTAACAAAATAATTTAAAAAATGAATAGTACAAGCTGTCCAGAACGTATCTACTGTACAACATAGTAAGAACAGTTAAAGCAGACATGTCCTCATCCCCCCCTGGTGGCCAGATGCGGTACACATACACACACGTACACACACACACACACACAATATATTTGAATATTACATGACACATTTTAGCTGCCATGTGTTAAAAAGGTATTATTGCTTCTTTCATTATTTGCATTTGTATTTATTATTTTGTTATTTTTATTGAATTTGTTTCTTAACTTAATAGTTTCATTCATTTTATTGATCATTTTCAATTTTGGTTTTATTTAATGGGTCGTTATTGTTTGTGCTATTATTTATTTTTGATATTTTTGTTCATTTTGCAGATTATTGAGTTAAATTTTAGTTCAAGTATGTTGTTACGAAATTGTCTTTGTGATTATTTTTCATTTAACTATTGCTCGTTGTGTTAAATTTTAGAATTTGTTTGTATATGTAGCTATTTTGTTCATTTTTCATTCCTTTTCATTACTTCATTTATTTTAGACATTTGTGCCAATTTTTGTCCAGATTCCTTCCTATTTTGTTGATGCTGTGCATTATTTTGTTGAGTTTTGTCCTGATCCTGTTCATTATTTTGCTTATATTTATTCATTTTCTTGGTTTTGTTCATTTACTTGCTGATTTTTGCTCATTTTATGGATTTTTTCCATTCTTTTTAAATTTTTTGTTCATTATCTAGCTCTTTTTTATCTTGTTAATTTAGCGTTTATTTTGTTTATTGATTTATTATAACATGTTCCCTCCCTCACTGGACAAATCCCACAAAAGCCTCTGGGGAGGGGCTTAGAAGGCCACACCCCTGTTGTATGACTTAAATTAAACCAATGGTCTTCAGGGACACACACATGAGTCCACAGGGTAGTTTTGTTCATTTTTCAGTAGATTTTGTCAGGTTGACTTATGTTCAGCATCATTTACTTGTGGCCCGGTTTGAAGCGGGTGGTTTACAGCTTTAACAACCAATCACAGTCTCGTACCCATCAGAGATGTGGCCTGGAACCAGTCAGGAAGCCGATCAGGCCACGAGTCGACTCTGGCTCTAACGTACGTCACACGGGCTCCTCAGCAGGTCCAATGAGACAGCGTCAGCGTCCAACATGTACAGATGCTTGTAAAGGGAACCATAACTGACAGACAGATGCTGCTGTGTTATCACGAGCTCAATTTCATTTTTCACAGGCTCTGAAACCTGTCGACACTACCGCTGCTTAAATGTGCACTCGGATGCCCTGCCCCTCCCTCTCGCTTACCAATCTACCTATAGGCTGTGTCCCATTTCAAGGGCTGCAGCCTTCGCAGGCTGCATTTGAAGGCCATTAACGTGAACATCTGTCCCATTTTGACGGCTCTTTCTAAGCCTTCCTCGGCCGGGTAACAAAGGCCACAGCCACTGGAGTCTTTGCGGGCACTATGAGGAATACACAATGAATTATGATTTCCAATTTGTTTCCAATTCATGAGTTAAATTAAAAAGCAAAATGACCATTAACGTGAACAAAAAATCCTCCACCTCTAAACAGCAGCTGGTTGGCGACAGGTGTCTACGTCATTAAGAGTAAGAACAGCTGTGCTGATTTATGCAAATTGCCTGCGTGGACTAGACATCACATTGAACGACCGTTAGGCGTCGTCTTCACAGCAGCTCTTGTGTTGAGACACAGCTGTTGACAAATAAAGAAACCAGTTTGGCATCGCCATAGGTTCACTTCAATCCATTTCCATGATATGTCAATAATGCATCCACCATATTTCTGCCCAAACAGATCATAAATGACTCATTTAGGTTATTCAGTCAAGTTATGGTGATTGTAATGAAGGAAGAACAGCTGTTGAATTGGATTTACAGGCCAGGAATAAATCATATCTGTATCAGGACTGTCCAACCACTGCCCTGGAGGGCAACCAGTCTTTGAGGAGCATTGATTTTTCCTCAGTGAAAACACCTGCTTTAGCAGACGGCTGGAAAGAAAACCTACAAGGTCTCGGCCCTTTTCAGGAATGACTAGACACCCCTCCTTCATGACTACAACTGTCCCACCTATTCTGTGCAGTCTCGTCATACTCACAGATCCTTATCAGCTCTCTTTTTTATCAGACTGTGCGCTCATTTGTCATTAAGATACCATCTTATGTTCCCTCTGAGTTGTGTTTGGACATCAGTATAGTCTGTCCCCTCATGGACAAATGAACCACACTGAGCAGACAAGGACGTCTTCCTGTTACCTGGTCTGATAAAGCTTCACAACAGCAGCCGTGACATATGAAATGAACTTATTTTGTCAACTCGGGTTGTGCGTTATGCGCATTTCCCATTAAACTGATCAGCTGACCAATGAGAACTCCAACTTGTAAGTACGGTCAAATCTCATAATGTCTACATGTGTCAGTTACATAACACTTTCATAGTGGAGCATTTCAGCGGAAAATTTTTGTGAATGGCGAAACAAGCACCAGATTTGGCATAGCGACTCTCCAGGGAATACGGAGTAAATCTGAAAAGGCCCGTGTAAAAAGCCTATATTGCTGCAATTTTTCAAGATGGCCGCTATTACTGTACATAAACATGAAAATAAGCAGAGCATTTAATGCTGATCTCCTGTGTGCAAGTCCATAAATTTTGGTTTCCTGCAATGATCATCACAACTATGTGTTCTTGGAGTTTGTGCTACTTACTGGAAGAAAAACCACACGCCTTGGAATCAAATCGAATCTAATCTAATCTAATCTAATCTAATCTAATCTGTTAGATTAACCCTCACTACTAGATTAACAGTAATGGGCTGTGTCGGTCCTGTACAGGATGCTGTGCATAGCCTCATTACTGATCGTCAGAGATTCGCTCTTGCACCAGGACAGCACATGAGAAGCTTTCAGGTCATTGAGGAGGAATCAAATAATGGAAATACCTGAGAATAGAACGCCTCAGTGCTCGTTCGCTTCCTGCATTAATACATTCTTTAACTCTTTAACTCTTCCAGTTTGCTCCGATGTCTGCATGTCGGGCTTTTTCTGCTTCCTTAAGCCTGAGCAAAGGACAAATTCAGGATCAAGTCACACATGAAGTTTGTGACACTGAGACTCGACTTCATCATGCACTGCTGACTCCTCACACCATCCCTACTCACCACTACTCCTCAGTACTCCCCACTACTCCCCAATAGTCCTCACTACTCCCCAGTACTCCCCACTATTCCCAATACTCCCCAGCCCACATACACACACATACCTTTTACCTTTGATTTCTAAAACTTTCTTAAATTCAGTATTTTATTACAAGATTCATTTAGTAACTGTATTTACATGTAGATGATGGCAACGATGATGATGATGATGATGACGACTATCACAAAGGCTCTGTGTGCTCCCTCTGTGAATTCTGTGAGGTATGTCCAACTGCATCAGCATTTTTGTAATTAAAGACTGACACCATTTTCTAGAGGTTTGTTATATGAATTAGAATAAAATTCCCTGATTGGAACGAGGGCTTTACCTGAAAATCAAAACTGTCATCAGAAAACTGTTATTGTTCTATGTCTATCAGCTAATGTAGCCAAGTAGTGTGAGTAGAACGGCTGGAATGTGTCACTTATATGGGTTAGAGTTGGGGTGTTAGGGTTGGGGTGTTAGGGTTAGGGTGTTAGGGTTGGGGTGTTGGGGCGTTAGGGTTGGGGTGTTAGGGTTAGGGTGTTAGGGCTGGGGTGTTAGGGTTG
>JAQQAE010013049.1:0-12908 GCA_029823295.1 Pseudamia nigra | reverse complement strand
AACCTCTCTTATCTTTTTAAATGGGTGAACTTGCACATTTTTACATTTCCCAATAATTATTGTCCCCACTGTATGTAGTTATGTGGTAAACAAAAGAGTGTTAAACAACCTAGAACATTTTGTCTAAAGTATAGCCACATGTAGCTTGGATGACAGATTTACCTTCTCAATGTGTTTTAGCCCATCAGTTGTCTTGTTCAGAGTCAATAGCAATATTAGTGCTACTGCAACTACTGCACAAATTCATATTATAACAAGAAACACTGTTAAGTAATGAAAAAGACATTGTTGTATTGTCAGTCTTCAAAAAAATTACAAAAAATTTGAAATATGGCACCAAGTGCAGTCGCCAAAACCATCAAACATTATGATGAAACATGAGGAAAGGACGACCAAGAAACCTGCAGAGAATTCTTCAAATTACCAGCCTCATGAACCAGGTATCGTTTTGGTAGTTGCACTTGGGGAATCAAAGGTAAGTAAAGTAAAAATCTACTACATAATTCCCTATGTGCTATTTTACAGTTTGGAAGTGTTCAGTTTTAATGAGCGATGTGGAAAATATTAAAAATAAAGAAATACCACAGAAGGAGAAAGTGTACACAAACTCAAACCTTAAAATGTTAACACTGCAGGAGCAAAAAAAACAAGGATGACCTGATATAGTTTATGCCACTGCAGAAAAATAAAGCCACATTTTTCAGTCTGTGCCAGTAGAGTGATATCTGGCAGAATCTGACAGAACAGTGATTGGTAATTACAACTGTCACCTCCTCTAAATGTAGGGTTTCACTCTATTCAGCTGTACTTTTGGCCCAGTGGTTAACAACTATCTGTCTGAAATGATGCAAATGCAAAGTATAATATAACTGCATTTGGCAATACCACCTTTAGTGGCTAGCTCAAAAAATTCAGAGCTGCTCTAGACTTGCACTGAGCTTATCTCTAAAAACAAGTCACTAAACTGTCACAAATTTTGTCCGAAGTCATCACAATCATTGACTCTTTAATAAATAATTTCTTCTCCATCTTTACACCTTTTTAATGTGTTATTAAGCTGTTATGTCAAAAAAGGCTTTGGTGGCTTTAGAAGGCTTTGATTGACAGGTCTGTATAACAGCTTCACCTCCTGCATGCCTGAGTCTGACATTCATAGCTTCGATTAATTTAATAGGATGATTTTTTTCCCCTAACAGACTTGAGTGCAGCTGTGTTTTAGAGGCTACAGTAACAACACTACAAAATGACTTTGTGAGGCAATGCTTTGAATGCATTGAATGCAATGCATCAGTTTTTATAGAGTCAGTAAGCTGGCTTTACTCACAGGCTCCCTGACCTGCTGCACTCCCACAGCTCCACCCCATTTTCCCCAAAATAAAAAACCAACAGGGGACATCACAGTTACTCTGTCCACTAATTCATACAGTCTTTGATCCATCCATCCATAGTTATTGAAAACTAGCTTGGAGGACTTGGCATAGTTAAATGTCATCTTCATGTTGCAGATTAGGCATACTCACCTTATTGCCAGCAAAGGGAGATAAGAGTGACATAAAATAATGAGCCTTACCTCCACTTTAACCAATGACAGACTTAATGCAAAGGAATACATTCAGCATAAGAAAGCCTAATGTTAACCGTTTAAAAATCAGCTGGGTACATTATGGCCTGACACCATCATGTTTTCTATCATTTCACCTCTGACTTTTAATTACTCTGTCTGCTTTGTGATGCACTACTACACTAAATAGAAAATCACCACATCTTGCTGTTAATCTGCAACTTTTAATAAAACCATAAGAGCAGTGTATGGAAATCTACGTTCATTCTTAAAATCTGCAATTCAATTCATTGGAAACCTGATTTCTCAGAAATAGCAGGGATGTATGTTTGTGCACTGACTGAAACCAGTGAATGCAGACACATATACAGAAACAGACACAATTTTGATATGTTTGTTATGTTTTAATGAAAGCAGCAGGTCTTGGTTATTATCTGATCCGACGCAGCGTCTTATCTGTTCATGTTCGCTGACCAGCAGTGTGAGGCCACATACAGTAAATGACATCTGGATTCACTGCAGTCATTTCAGTCGTGTAAAAAGTCTGCAAGTGCATTACATTTTTTGCCAGTCATTTTCTCTGCTATTGTCTCCACAATTTATTTTTGTTCCTACCAAAATGAAATGAACTCCTCACCCCAATAAATGGGAGATGGCTCAGCATGTGTGTGTGTGTGTGTGTGTGGGGAGGGGGGGGTCGGGGGGTGGCTATTCCACAGTAACTCTCTGTAGGGTTATCATACGAGCGAGCTGATATGGCTATCTCAGATCCCCTTGGGTCTGAAGGCACATTTAGGTAATATTCTGTTTATTAAAAGAAAATTAGGATTTCAAAACACCAGAGAGGCATCTTCTCATGGTACAGTACATGTAATAATAATAATGACAAAGGTAGTCAATTTTGACAGTATTTTTAAGTGTTAATCTGGCTGACAGTTACTCAGATTACAATATGCAGGAATATGGAAAAACAGCTAAAACAGGTCAGAGCTGTTTCATGTGCTTCAAGCCACACTGTGTTGAACAATATTATGTTTATAAAGGAAATATTTTTACTTTAAGGGGTAGAAAATGGATGGATGGATGGATGATGATTGATGGTTATGTGGCTGATTGCAAAGTAGATTGTAAATCCCACATCCTCCATTACATCAATTGCCAAATATTTACATCCACTATATTTCCCTAAATCTTATTGTTTTTTATTTTGTTTCTGTAGTTATTGGATATAAACATGAATTGTACAGAAACTTGTATGCTCATGTCAATCCCAACCTTTTTTAAGAGAGAATTTCTACTAATCTGCTGCATGATGCTTATAAATATTTCACCCCATTTATGCAAAAACTCTAATGCATCACAATTTAAATATCCAATGCGAGTAACAGAGCAAAATTTAGCCACCCTGTTGCATTCACCCCAATTCACTGTCCTGTTTTCTTCTGCTTTATTCTCCCAGAGCCTGTTTATTGCTCTGAGCTCATAATGCTCCCTGGTCTTCTATCAAATATAGACATAACTCACTGCTAACACACACACACACACACACACACACACACACACACACACCCACACACACACAGAGCTAATGTAGCAGCCTAGCTTTGCTTTGCAGACTCCATTAAACTAGAAATTGATTTTGTGTGAGTTTGTGTGTGGGTGGATGTGAATGTGTGAAAGCGTTCACATGTATGTTACCTGCAGACACACAGGCGGCTCTACCGCCAGTGCATTTTCCCAAAGTGCTTCTGAGCCTGTACATAATGGCGGCATCGCATTAATCACATGACATATTTTTATAAGTGCTGAAATCTCTTGATGCAGTCTTAATACCAAAGCTGCTTTGGCTTTTCTAGAAATCTGTAAAATCTACACACATACACACTCTACACAGCACCATGCAGTTCTTGACATTATTACAGGAATTGTTGTATGGGTAATCATGTCACAAAGACATCAGACTTCTTTTTTTGGAACAAATAACATGTACTGCACACTGTTTATTTAAGTTTATTTATTTATCTCTAAAAGGGACAATGCACATTAATGGGCATATATGTACAGTAAATATGCACGATTATAGCCAATGCTAATTTCCATCTTCAGTCCCTTGGTTGGCCAATGCCAGCCTCTTAAAGACACCATCATACAATAACCGTAATAACAGAAAGAGTAATAATAGCAGAACAGAGCAGAAAAAAATATATTGATACCAGACCAGAAAAAAGTACCACAACAAACAGGATGTTAGTTAAGATGTTAAAGTGCAAAGTGCTAAAGTGAATAAGTAAGTCATTTAAGTGCATTCATGAAATTACACAATATGCCTACATGCTGATGTTATTGTACGTGGTCAAGTTTCACAAGATTTTAAGGTGCTTAGTGAATTGCGCGATGCTCTGTTACACTTATTTAGCACATAGAGACATGTTTGTCAATAATGATGCACCTTGTTTGCTTACAAGGTTAAACTCATGTGCACTGAACTGTAAGTTATCATAGGTCACAAGAGGTCAAGAATCTGCTCTGTTTTCAACAAGTTAATGAACACACAATGATAAAAACAAAAGAGAATACAGGAGAAAACCAGGGTGAGTTTATGCCAAATTGTGGGAGCATTTTTTACTGTCCAGCAACTGTGATTTTAGATGTTTAGTAAATGAGGTGAGGGTTGGCAGGTCACATATATTAGTGGGTATTGGATTCCAAGTTTGAGAGGCACCGTATGAAAAGCCTACCCGTCCAAAGGTGCTTCTTCTAAATTGAACTAGACAGTGACTTCTGGAACAGGCCCTGGTAGACCTGTTTTGATTTTTTTTTCTTTATAAATTCTTGTGGTGGAGCACAGGCAAGTCCATTGAGGATTTTAAACACCAGGCCAGGCTCTGCATATTTAGTCCTATTTTCACAGCTCAATCAACCATGTTTTTGATGCATTAAGGAGCCTTAGAGACCTTTGCAGCCAGTCTGATACACTGCTCAATACAGATCACAATTCTTGAGCCACTTGATGTTTGTTTTTTGTATGGACATACACAACTGCATCATCAGCATACAGTACATCTGACATTGTATTTTAGTTGTATTTCCCTGATGCCCCAGTTTACTGCAGCGTTTCTTGTTAGTTTCCTTATGTCTGTCCAGATTTCTTTGGCAATACATTTTGCATTACATATTACATTAATAAAGAAATTTGCTTTTGCGTTTCTAATTTCTTTAGTGACTTTATTTCTAAGTGAGGTATAGATTTGTCTGTCATGTGTAGTTTGAGTCTTGAGAGTGGACTTAAGAGCATAATTGCTTCGTTTCATTAATGTCCAAATATCACTGTTTACCCAAGGCTGTTGCTTCTTCTGTGGTCTTACCTTAACTGTTTTCTGAAACCAAGTCATTATTATTATTAAATATATTCCAATTTTCATTCACTTTTGCATCTGAGAGATGATCAGACACGTTGATTTCATTCAGTGCAGCTTCCAGGTTACTTACAGTATTTCACTTTTAGGTATTCTTTACTGCTCAGATGTTTTATTGAGAGGATGAACAAGCCTATTTTTGGATAATTTTCTTGAGAAAAGTATCAGATTGTGGTCAGATAGACCTGCCACTATATTATATGTTTTTTCAATTGTATCACACCTCTTACTAAAAACCAGATCAATTCACATTTCTGATGATTTACTTATTCTTGTGGTTCCTTTGATTAATTGTGTTAGGTCATGACTATTGGTTAATAATTTGAGCTGTTTATGATTTGATTTGTCAAGCCAGTACAATTTTTTAGCTTTTAATTAAATAAAAGTTAATTTTCCAAGCAGTACCTGTGGCACAGCTGGTTGGGGGCGTCCTTTGGTCCGGATGCTGTGCAGCTCAAAGCACAAGTGAAATGCGTGATGGATGATTCACCTTTCTTGTTAACAGGTCAAATGTCAGCAGCACTTCGTCCATATTTATGATGTCATCTGGTCCAATGGAATTCTCGACTATCTGTGTTTGAGTGATTTTTTGGAAATTTATAACTTTTTCCTGGTAGTCGGGAGGGAGTTGCTGACACAGAGTCGTCCAGTCCTTTTCGTCTCATAAATGTTACACCAAGACAGCCCACTCTGTGTGTTCACCTAGTCTTCAAGAACGTTTTCAAGTTCGAGCCATCTGCTTTTCATACCTGTGAAAGAGTCAGTTTTTCATGCTGCCCTCTCCAACGTCTCACCATGGATTCATTGATGCCAAGCTTACATTGCTGCAGCTCTATTTCCTTCTTCGACAGCCAGGTCGATCGCTTTTAACTTGAAAGCTGCATCATATGCATTTCTTCGTGTGTTTTCCATGATGAGGGTATGTGTATGAAGCGCAAAATGACTGATCTGAAGAACTCAGTGCGCATGTGTTTGATTCATCATAATTCAAGCAGTTCCATTGGTCCACTGTGACCTATGACCACTAATTCATTGGTCTGTATTTGCGACTTGAAGCTCCTTATCCATGAAAATGTCATATATTGGCCGCAGCAGCTTTTAAGCCACAGGGTTTAAACCGGAGGAAAAAATTATCGGCTAATACCTCCGAATTTTATATTATATATCTATATTTGTTTTTATCAGTTTTTTATTTTTTCTAGTCATTGACATCATTGTCATTCTCATCATCCTCATTGTCTTCCTCTGCAGTGTTGTTGTCTCTCCCACCAGTTCCATCTCCGTCATCTATTGGCTGGTTCTCATATGTTAACAGTCTGCAGAGCTCTGAACATTTTAAAGACATTCACTACGCAGGTGCATTTGGTGCAGTGCGTGCAGTTTGTTAGCCAGCAGCATGGTTGCTATCATATTAGCTGGCCAAGGTTCCTTAGTATTGTTTGAAAGGTCTACCCACAGGCACTGAGAAAACCCATGATAGCAGTCTGAATAAGTCAGCTTAGATGCGCTACACCACAGCAAAGTTTTTTCCCCAAAATCCACTTTTTGCGCTTTCTATACAACAGGGTTTCAGGCAATATAAAGTACATACCCATAGAACAGAATAGAATAGAATAGAATAGAATAGAATAGACTTTTTATCCCTTTATGGAAAGTTTGTTTTTCATTATACATTATTTGATGCAATGCCTTCAAATAGCTATTATGAGACATACTGTATTTTACTTGTCTGTGCATATTAAAACCTATTTATTCAAACTATACTTGCTGAAACACTTTGAAACCACATCAGATCTCAAGAGGAAAATAATCATACTGGTTAGCTGTACTGATATGGACTGGGTAATGTGTTAGGAACAAAAGGGTGTCACATCATTTGATCAAACACACACAGGACTAAATTCAAAGACACCCCAAAAATCAAAGTGAAGAAATCATGTAGTCCATTTTGACAAAATTTTGTTACATCAACAAAATGGTACTCAGTATTTTGTTTGGCCCCCATGTGTTTGTATGCATTCCTTGACAATGGCAGGACATGCTCCTAAAGAGATGCCAGATGGTGTTCTGTTGGATTTACATCAGGTGAGCAGGGCCAGTCAATGGTATCAATTCCTGCATCCTTCAGAAACTGCCTGTATACTCTCGCTACATAAAGCCAGGCATTGTCATGCACCAGGAGGAACCCGGTACCCAATGCACCAGCATAGGGTCTGACACTGGACCCAAGAATTTCATAATGTCAGTCAGGGTCTTGTTGTCTAGGCCGTAGAGATCATGCTCCCCAGAATCATGCTGAACCACATTATAGACAGTATAAAGTGCACATCTTCTCCACACCCTTTCTCATTTGTCACGTGTTCATGATGAACCTGCTCTCATCTGTGGAAGACAGGTCACCAGTGGTGGACCTGCCAATTGTAGTGTTCTATTGCAAATACCAGTTGAGCTCCACATTGCCCGACAGTGAGCACAGGTCCCACTAGAGGACACTGGGCCCTCAGGCCACCCTCATGGAGTCCGTTGTTGATTGTTTGGATGGAGATGGTCTGCTGGAGGTCATGTTGCAGGACTCTGGCAGTGCATCAAACCCTCTGGCAGTAGCACTTATCGATGTGCCATCCTGGAGTAGTTGAACTGCCTGCCTCATGCTGCGAGTAGTGACACTGATCATAGCCAAATGCCAAAGTAGCGAAAAACAGTCAGAAAAGACTGGGGGGGGGGGGTCAGTATCTTCCACTTGCCCTTCTAGTGCATGTGTTTAACAAGCCCCTCTGTTACTTAACGGACCAGATCAATACTCCAGAAGTTTAACTGTCTTGATGCTGTACTCTGATTTAAAAGTAGAACGGTGTATTATGAATCATTTTAATATTCAGAGGTGTTCATTGCTTCTCCATGTTGATGTGAATGAATAGACTGTAAATGGTATTTCAGTTTTATGTGTACACTTTCACATGTGGGCATCTTGGAATTTAGACCACCTGCACATTATGGACAGTAATTTTTTCTTCACCTATGTTTCAATTACAGCTTTTGTATTTACAGGTTTTGCCGCAAAAATGATGTGAGCATTAAGGGAACCTCACAAAACGGGACATTTTTTCACAGATACTGTACATTGTTGTTAAGTCACAGCTTCCACTGTACCGTAATTGTATTTCAGAGGTACTGTATGTATGTACAAGTAAGTTCACCACTCATCAGTACATCATTAGTCTTCAGTTAGCTTATACGAAAACTTGAGTAAATGTAACTTAATAAGTTAGGCATAAAACATAAAGTCTCTGTTGATGAGAAAGATAAAGGTATGGTCTTAGTAAACAAAACCATCATGGAGGAGGGGTGTCTGATGAGCTTATCAAATCTCAGTTAATGCAAAAGAAATTCCTTTTAGAAAAAAGTAATACTGAAATGTAATTACAGTGGAGGCTGTGACTTAACAACAGCAGTGGATCTGTGGAAAAATGTCCTGTTTTGTCAGTTTCACTTAATTCTCAGGTCATTTTATGTGGCAAAACCTATACATACAAAACCTGGAATTGACATTTCAGTGAAGCAAAATTACTGTCCATAATATGCTGGAGGTCTAATTTCAAACATGTACAAGTGCCACTGTACATGTGAAACTGAAATACCATTTATAGTGTATTAGATGCATGTATTGATGCCAAGCCATTCACATCAACATAGAAATCAAAATGATTCATAATGGTTTGAATAAATGGGTTTTAATATGCAGAGACAAAAAAAACACATCTCATAATAGTTATTTCAAGGCATTGTTTCAAATCATGTGTGCATACTGTATATTATTCCTAGGCTGTATATATAAGGTTGTTATATAAGGGAATATCTGACATGTAAACAAATAGAATGGTCAAAAACAAACCATGTAACAAAAAACAACAAAATAAGCATCAGTCTTGCAATAAATAAAATCATATCATTAAGGTTTTTTTGTTCGATAGTAAGCTGTGTTCATTTTTCTAGTTCTGCACTTTACTGATGAGTTAATATGCACTTCATATGTTTTACCGCTTGATAAACAACATGTTTGAACACAGAATGAGGCTGTAATACTTTCCACATGATGAAACTATTCAGTACTTGAGTAGTTTTTCACTTTTACTCAGGCACCTATTGACTCTACCACCACTGTTTACAATTTATAGACCAAAAAATTATGAGATATGAAAATTATTCAACCCTGTAACTAATGATGCTGTGTAACTGTCCTTTTTCTCGAACAAGTTTGAGAAACCTTGAGGATCTGCTTTACTCAGCACTTGGTTGTTTTCTTGATAACATTTTTTCAGCACCATTCTTGGTATTAATTCTAATCAGAAAACAGTGTTAATATGTTGAAGTGAGATTTAAAAGCAAGCAATGCTTAAAGTAAATTATATTAATGAGCGTTGGGTGCTGATCAGTGGATGGATGTGAGCGCTTTGTGTCTTCCTCTCAGTGTAAAGAGATTCACTTGTGTTCTTCCTGTTCCCGTCCGTTATGGAGCCGATCAGCACTAAATCATGTGTTTGAGCTGTTAAAAGGTGATCTGGTTTCTGAAAAGAGGAAGGAAAAGAGGAGATGAAGGCAGGTGGGTGGTTTCACTGAGCCATTTACTCGGCAAGTAATTTCCTCATTTATGACTTAATTACGTTATAAATGTAAATGCCAAGACCTGTGGGTTCCCAAAAGGTCATGGCTGTACAGCTGACAGCGCCAACGTTCACATGCACATTTTGCATTGACTTAACCATATTATTTGTTTTTATTTGGACATTAATAGCAAACACATATCCCACTGTAATCATTGTAAGAAGTAGGAGGCGTCTCGAGTTTGATGGATTTTTCTGTTCGTATGGGGACATTCTGACCTCATTAATATGTACAACTACAGAAACACAAACACAACAAAGTGGCTGGAAAAGGTCAGTAAAAAGAAATCAAGCTGTTAATTTATGAAAACCTGTTTCTTCAAGAAGGAAAAAGCAATCAGTCAGGGATGACGACAGCAGTAATGTAATTTTGTGTGTGTATGTGAGTGTGTGTGCTGCTGTGTGTGTGTTGCTAGCTTAAACTAATTAACTGTAATGAGTCAGACCTTCTGGAGCTCCAGTACACTGAGGGGGGCATCAGTGTGTCGCTGCCCATCCAGACGCCTCTGTCCCTTAGGACCCACAATGCCAGTCTCAACTCTATTCATACTTCTTTTAAGACAGAAAATCCCTCAAAATTGTTCCTTAAGTAATGATTGCTGACATTTTCTCGTACTAAGCAGTCTGTGTTTCACCTCTCTGCCCTCTCTATTTTTTCTCAGAGCTGTAGCTGTGACACCAAAGGGAATTGTGGTCCCTAACTCTGTTGGTCTAAATTGTTAAGGTGATTTCAGTAACTACAATGTCGATGATTTAAAGTGAAAACCTACTTTAAAGGTACCATAGTGTGAAAGTGTATTCTTATTACGTTTTGGGGTTTGTTTGAAAATTAGTTTTGCTCAGAGTTGCCAGTATTGAAAAATAAACACAGCATGATCAAAAACAAGCTGTTTTGAATTTTTAACCCTAAAAGACTATGGCTGTCCACAGCACAGAAAAAAAAGTTTCAGATTTGCAGTCATTGGCTTCTTTTTATCTACATTCAAGTTTGTGAAAAGCTGATGTTTTGTGCAAAAATATGAAACATTTTAAGGCTTTCACAAAATATCAAGTACCACCATAAGCTGTAAACATATGAATGTAAGTGTTAAGATACAGTATGTGACTTTTAATCAGATGAAGAAACAGAGTCTTGCGCTTCCTTATAAAAACATGTTTCCTGCATGTTGGATGAATAAGAGTCAGTAGAATGAGTCCATGAAAAAAACTTCTGCACACCATTAGCTGCATGATAAGGGTTGTATCTAAAGCAGTACTTCTCAATTATTTTCTGTTACGCCCCCTTAGGAAGAAGAAAACATCGCCCCTGCCACTGCCACCAACTAAGGAGTATCACTTGTCTATAAAATTGTTATTAGTACACCTCTGCATTTCATTGCATCCTTATTGACATTAAAGAAAGCAAAAAATAATAAATATATTTCAACTTACAACTGTTCTATGGTTTACTGAAGTAGCATCACAAAGAAGGAGGATTGTTGGCAATATTCAGCATGTTTTGCTGAAAAAACTCCAGCGGCTTATCAGTGTGATTGAGGTGTAATGTCTCTAAGTGACGCCTTAAGTTATTTGGCTTCATGCTTTTCCACTGCCAGCATTTTTAGACGAGGTAAACGCACCGGTCTTTCCTCGTCTTCCCCCGTAGTCACAGTGAAGCTGAGGAATACATATGCGTCGTCATATTTCCTCGTCTTAGCGTTTGGGTGACTTTCTTTTATCTCATTATCTCTGTCTCTCTTTGTCTTTCCTTTCATCCCTGTTAGAAATTTTTCCATGTTGTTTCTTGAGGGTTTATGACTGCATCTCATATCATTTGCTTGGTGCAAAAAACCGTACACCACAGAGAGACAATGAGAGCGCCACTGCCAACTACTCTAGTGGATGTGCAATTACACTTAATTCTAGTACCGTACGGCAAAAATAGCATGTTTCCCCAGGGTCACACGTGCCCCCACTGGCATCGCACCGGTCCCCCCCAGGGGGGCGCGCCCCACTATTTGAGAAGCACTGATCTAAAGTAATGTTTCAAGTACAGTGCTCTTCTTCTTAGTACAGAGAAACTATCTTAAACCCTTATATGGGAACTACTTGAGTGCAGAGCTTTCGTTCTATGGTTGGATCAGTTTGACTATGTAGTCAAACTGATCCAACTCTCAAGGTTGCTTTTAAAATAAATCACACTTGTCTTGTTGGCACTAAGCACAGGACATAGCACAGTGCATACAAATGTAATGGGGAGTGCATGGGGAGACTTTTAGTGAAAATATTGAGCTGCAAGGCTGCCATGGTATTACAGACGTGGCTAAAATTGTTGGTACCCCTCTGTAAATGACAGAAAAACCCACAATGCTCACACAAATAACTTGAATCTGACAAAAGTAATAATAAATTAAAATTTAATGAAAATTAACCAATGAAAATCAGACATTGCTTTTGAATTGCAGTTCAACAGAAATATTTTAAAAAACAAACTCACACAACAGGCCTTGACAAAAATGATGGTACCCCTAGAAAAGACTGAAAATAATGTGACCATATGGACATGTTCAACCAAGGTGTGTCCTCTAATTCAGTGGTCCCCAACCTTATTTGCGCCACAGACCAGTTTAATGTCAGACAATATTCTCACGGACCGGTCTTTAAGGTGTGGTGGATAAATACAACAAAATAAAATGATATGAATGATAGAATCGATACGAAGTCGGTACTGGTTTCGGATCGATACTAGCCTGGTGAGATTGATTCTTTACTTTAAGTTTTGCTCTTGTTTGCAGTGCTGCAGTTTCAGCAAAGAGGAAACAGCCAGGTCACCAGACTCGCTGTTCCTGTGTCAGTGCAGAGCAGGCACACTCTGCCCTCCTCCCTCTCTTGTGTTTAAATGTTGTGCCGTCACGTGATGTGACTTAGAGGCACAAAGCAAACAAACAAGCAAGTTGCCAGTTCAGGTTCATCAGCACACGCAGAGAGAAAATACAACAGAAGAATGACAGAGAGGAAGAGGAGCTGCTGTGTGGCTGTATTTTCGAACGTCTGCAGGTCTAGACAGAAACCGGACATCGCCGCCCGCTGAAGGAGAAGCCAACACATAAGAGCCGACTTATTTTCACTCCGGTTGAACCCACCCTGCCGTGACTGGGTCGGGTTGACAACGGCTCGTAATCAACAATTAATCCATCGTTGTCAGATTCAGAGTTGCACTCAACAAAAATATAAACGCAACACTTTTGTTTTTGATCCCATTTTTCATGAGATGGACTCAAAGATCTAAAA